>JAVGWX010000004.1:51848269-51954944 GCA_036924085.1 Ariolimax columbianus
GTAAACCATCTTGAAGGCTTGCCTTCCAAGCGAATTTATCTTCATAAAAAATGTATTTATCTATTGATATACTATACTCGGACCGTACCGAACTGTTTGTGCTTTCTTCTTCTTCTTCTTCTTTTGCTTCTTCTTCTTCAGGGTTCTACTTCATGTTTTTTTTGTCATCTTCTTCCTCTTCTTCATGATGTTCTTCTTCTTTTTTCTACTTCCATTTCTTCTTCTTTATCTTCTTATTTTTCGTCTTCTTCTTGTTTCTTGTTGATGTTGTTCTTCTTCTGCTTCATCGTTTCTTCTTCTTTTCCTTGCTGCTGTTCTTCATTTTACTTCGTTTTCTTCTTATTTTTTCCACTTCATTTTCTACTTCGTCTTCTTTTTTGTTTTCTAGTTCTTTGTTGATTTTGTTATTTTTCATCATCTTCGTCTTTTCTTCTTCTGTGTCTTTTTTTTCATTTCTTCTTTTTTTCTAGTACTTCATCCTCTTCTCCATTCTCATCGTCCTCCTCTTCTTCTTCTTCCTTTTCTTCTTTTTTGTACTTCTTATTCTACTTATTGTTATTTTTTTCTTCTTCATTTTCTTCTTTTTTTATCTTGCTATCTTATTTACTCCTGTAACATTTTCTACTTATCGACATTTGCCCTTTCACAGGAGCACTGCTACTGATGTTCTCTTTAAGGAAGTCTTTTCCATAGTCGTTTGAGTGCTCTTGAGGTTATGATTTCTATATCATTTTTTCTTACACTATAAGGTTTGCTAGTCCCATGCACATCACTCGTTAGTCGTCTTTTTTCTGCATTGATCGATTTGCAGTAATTCTATTATTTCGTCCTCATTAAAAAGCCTTGTAAAAGATATTTTTTTCTAAACACGCCTTTCCAATCAGATGACTACTCCGCTCTCAACAGGTTTATGGCTTGTATAAATGGCTGGGCGTATAAAACCTTGAGTTGTTGTCTTCTGCTATTAAGTGATTAAACCCCACTGTTGGTCGCCACTGACGACATTTTCTAAGCGTGGCAGTGACCCGAATCTCGCTTCTGTCCCAAACCAAGCAATTCAGATTACCTCTCAGATCGGTAATATTAACAACAACTGCCGCCTCAAATCTGTTTTCAAAATTATCAAACAATGGGAGCAGCGTAGAGCAGATAATGGTTGTGCAGCCCACACACCAAATTTGTCTGTGTTAGGATAAACGAATCAGCAAGACCGTACCCCAATTGGGTGGAAGCGAAAACTTTGCAAAAATACGTGCTGAATTCGGATACACAATAGTGCAAGATGCAAAACATAGTACAACACACTCCAGCTCGAGAATTAAGACGCAAGAAAAAAAAACACACAATTTTACTTCTATGTGTTGGAGGCCTTATTTTCATAATTACATTATTTTAACATTTGTTTATTGTCGGTTACAATATGTGATATAAAATCAATTATATTATTTAATAATATTTGGAAACGTCTTAGAAACTTACATGAGTATCTATTTGGATTATAACATAAACAAGATGGACTAGTAAACAATAACTTAAACAAGCATGAAGTAGTAAACAATAACATAAACAATAACATAAACAAGCAGGAACTAGTAAACAATAACATAAACAAGCATGAACTAGTAAACAATAACATAAACAATAACATAAACAAGCAGGAACTAGTAAACAATAACATAAACAAGCATGAACTAGTAAACAATAACATAGACAATAACATAAACAAACATGAACTAGTAAACAATAACATAAACAAGCATGAACTATTAAACAATAACATACCCAATAACGGGGATAAATAAGGCAACCGCAAAAAAAAAAATACCCAATAACATAAACAAGCGTGAAATAGTAACCAATAACATAAACAATAACATAAAAAAACATAAAATAGTAACCAATAACATAAATAATAACATAAACAAACATGAACTAGTAACCAATAGCATAAACAATAACATAAACAAGCATGAACTAGAAAACAATAACCTAAACAAGCTTGAAATGGTAAACAATAGCATCAAGAAGCATGAACTGGTAAACAATAACATAAACATAAACAAGCATGAGCTGTAAACAATACCCTAAACAAGCAGGAACTAATAAACAATAACATAAACACGCTTGAAATCGTAAACAATAGCATAAACAAGCATGAGCTAGTAAGAAATAACATAAACAAGCATAAACTAATAAACAATAACATATATGTAAACAATAACATAAACAATCATGAACTGATAAACAATAACAAAAACAATAACATAAACAAGCATGAACTGGTAAACAATAACATAAACAAGCATGAACTAGTAAAGAATAACATTTATGTAAACAATAACATAAACAATCATGAACTGATAAACAATAACAAAAACAATAACATAAACAAGCATGAACTGGTAAACAATATCATAAACAATAACATAACAAGCATGAACTGGTAAACAATATCATAAACAAGCAGGAACTAGTACAAAATAACATAAACACGCTTGAAATGGTAAACAAAAGCATAAACAAGCATGAACTAGTAAACAATAACATAAACAATAACATAAACAAACATGTACTGGTAAACAATTACTTTAACAAGCATGAACTGATAAACACATAACATAAACAAGCATGAACTAGTAAACAATAACATATATGTAAGCAATAACATACCAATCATGAACTGATAAATAATAACATAAACAATAACATAAACAAGTATGAACTGGTAAACAATAACATAAACAAGCAGGAATTAGTAAACAATGACATAAACACGCTTGAAATGGTAAACAATAGCATAAACAAGCATGAACTAGTACAAAATAACATAAACAAGCATGAACTAGTAAACAATAACATATATGTAAACAATAACATAAACAAGCATGAACTGGTAAACAATAACATAAACAAGCATGAACTGGTAAAACAATAACATAAACAAACTTGAACTAGTAAACAACAACATATATATAAACAATAACACAAATAATAACATAAACAAGCTTGACCTAGTAAACAATAACATAAACAAGCATGAACTAATAAAGGAATAGTCACGAATAACCAACTTTTTGGGGTTTTTTTCATCTAAATATTAAATGCCGGTGTGCAAGTCGGCAGGTTGCCATGCCATTACTTTCTATGTGACGAAGCGTTAGTACCAAGACAAAATCTCATGTCTGCCAAACAGGACATCGGATTTCGTGCCCAGTGATTTGGTATTGTAAAACAGACTTTTCATTCTTAGACCACGCCGCCCCTTTATCTAAATAAATAATATATAAGAAAGTGTCCACTTCCAGATGTAGTTTTTGTAATAATTTGTGCTTTTCGGTTGTAGTTTCTATAAAAATCTGTGTTCGTCCAAATGTAGTTTTTATAACAATTTCTGTTTGTCCAATTATAGTTCTGTAACATTTTGTTCTTTTCCAATTGTAGATCTGTAACAATTTGTGCTTGTTTATAAAAATGTGCCCTCCTCTAGTGGTAGTTTCTATAACAATTTATTCACTTCCAGCGGTAGTTTCTATAACAATTTGTTCTCTTCCAGTGGTAATTTCTATAAAAAATTATCCTCTCCAAGTTGCAGTTTCTATAATAATTTATCCTCTTTCAGTTGAAGTTTCTATAACAATTTCTGCTCTTCCAGTTATAGTTTCTATAACAATTTGTTCTCTTGCAGTCAAAGTTTATGTAACAATTTGTACTCTTCCAGTGTAGTTTCTATAACAATTTGTGCTCTGCAAATTGTAGTTTCTGTAAAAATTTGCCTTAAAAAATCATTCCAATCCACATGGACAACCTTCATTAGTTTTCTTTTATGGGACGCCTGTAGATGCAGTGACCCCATTCTTTCCTCACCAGTAAGCGGCTCTGAGATCCACATGGGTTGTGGGGGGATGCATATTCTTCTCGTAGTAAAGGCGCTGAAATTAATCCGCTGTCTCGACACATTTCTGTCCTTTCACCCGTATAATAGTACCTGATTTACATTCATGCAAGTTTAAGCAGAGACAAATGCAACTGCCCACCCCACTTCTAATAAGATAATACTTAGTGCAATAAAGTCGCTCACACTTCTTCTCCCACAGTAGTGTCTGCTACAGGACCATGAATACCTCCCCCTTATCATTGCTGTCGACGTACGCACAAAGCGTTGTCTGAAGAGGAATGAACACCACTTTTGAGACAAGTGTGTTGTGCTGGTTGCTGTATAGCCGGTGGTGTCTCATTATTAACGGTACACCATGTATCCTTACGTAACTGAATTTCTCATCATCAGGTGTCCTGCATGTTGCCGTTGGTGATCATGGACCTACATCTACTTTTATCACGTTAGTCGTTTACCAACTCTGTTGTTGATTGTCGCCCATGCCATTCTCTCGGGCTGAACAACATCTTCTTTCTCTGCTTTGCTTTGTTTCTCTTTTCCTTTCTCTCTCTTTTCCTTTGTCTCTCTTTTCCTTTGTCTCTATTTTCGTTTGTCTCTCTTTTCCTTTGTCTCTCTTTTCCGTTGTCTCTCTTTTCCTTTGTCTCTCTTTTCCTTTGTCACGACGTGCTCCAAGCCGCCTCTTCTCATATCATGCACGATAAAGGATGATTGTATTGTTCTGCTCCTTACAATACGTTATCGTCGTGTTTGTGTCTCCTCGAGTACTGTATCGTTAGTCTTTGTGTTTGTGTCTCCTCGAGTTCTGTATCGTTAGTCTTTGTGTTTGTGTCTCCTCGAGTTCTGTATCGTTAGTCTTCTTTGCAGTTCATGGATTCCGCAGCATTCTTCTGTAAAACCGCATCTTCGTTGCTTCCAAAGATGTATGCATCTCCTTGTTAATTGTCCATAATTCGCTGCCATATGTCAGTACTAGTTCCACGTCGCATCTAATAACTCTCTTTCTCAGCTCCAGTAACAAGGTTTTGTTGCTCAATATTCCCTTCACGTTCTGAAAGACCGATTTTGCTTCGGCTTTTCTGCATTTTATTTCTTAATTGCATCTTCCATTTGATGTTATATATATGCCCAGGTATTTAGACAAGTTAACGTGTCACAGTTCAGTCCCCTTCGCTTTGACAGCATTTTGGACGGTCTGGTATATTTTTCACTACCATTACCACCGATTTCTTTTTGTTTAAACTGACGCCTTATGGAAGTAGGCCCACAGGAAACAAAACCGCTCCCACGTTGGAATTACAAACGATTCGACTGGGACAGATTTGCAATCCTGACAGATGGGCTGTGTCAAACCATCAACACACGAAACAACAAAATGAAGTCCATGGTGGACAGCCTAAGCAAGGCAATAATGCAAGCCGCCACTGAAACCATCCCATTGGAATGATGAGTTGCAGAAAGCGGAAGATGCAGTAACAAATGCTAGGAACATGGCAGAGCGAGAACAATCTATGGAGGCAAATATCGCCCTCAAAGTCGCCACGGCGAAATACAAATACACTCTAAACCAAACAGCAAGAGAAAGCTATAAAAACAAAACTGAAAGCCTCAACCTAAACAAAGAAGGGAACAAACTATGGAAGCTAGTCAGAGCCATGAATGACGAGACCCCTTCAAACAAACAAATTACCATCAAGCAGGGCGAAAACTTGCTCACTGGAAAAAAAGCCGCAAACGCTTTTGTCGAACACTATGCCAGAGCAAACCACATTGAGGTTCCTGCAGATAGGCATACATACATTAGTGAAGAGCAAAAAAAACACCACAACATCAATACGGCACCAGAAGAGCATATGGTGGTCAAATTAACAATGAGTGAAATGGCAGAGGCCATGAGAACATTAAAGAAAAGGAAATCTCCCGGAAAAGACGGGATAACAAACGAAATGCTGATGAGTTTGGCCAAACAGCGAAGAGGAAACTGCTGTCAGTCCTGAACCAAAGCTGGAAAAGGGGTATTGTACTCCAGGCATGGAAAGACGCAGTACTTGTACCAGTACCAAAAAAAAGGAAAAGACAAAACAGATCCAAAAGGATACAGGCCTATCAGCCTAGTGAGCTGTGTCGGCAAACTGATAGAACGTATGATAAACACCAGACTGATGTGGCATCTGGAAGAAAAACGAATACTAATTCCACAGCAAGCAGGCATTAGACAGCACAGATCCACATAGGACCAGGTCATCCTCATAGCCCAGGAAATAGAAGATGCCTACCAGTCACAGAAACACACAGTAGCGGTTTGGGTGGACCTGGAAAAGGCATTTGACAAAGTCTGGAAAGACGGACTTAGAGTCAAGCTAAGGAGAAGTGAAGTTTGTGGGAGAATGTACAAGTGGATCAACCACTACCTCAAAAAAAGAACGGCCAGAATCCAAGTACAAGGGCAGATGAGCAAAAAGGTGACACTCGAGCAGGGAGTACCCCAAAAGGGAGTACTTTCAAACACACTCTTCCTGGTGTATATAAACGACATTTCAGAGAATATACCAAGAAGAGTCCATAGCTCAATGTTTGCAGACGATCTGGCTATGTGGACCTCTGAAAAGAATCTCACCATAGCAAGAAATCAGATGCAGCAGGCCCTAACATCGCTGGAAGAGTGGGTGAACTCTTGGCTGGTCAAAATAAACGAGGAGAAAACCATAATAGTTGTCCAAATTAAGTCTAAATGGCAAATTCCTGCAGCCAAACGAAAACCCAAACTATCTGGGAGTCACATTTGATCGGCGCATGACATTCAAAAGTCAGATCGAGAGAAACCGAATGAGAGCAAGAGAAAGAATGGCAATCATGAGGAAACTTGCTGGCACAAGCTGGGGAGCAGACGAAAGTATACTAAAGAAACTGTACACTGGAAGAGTGAGACCAGTTCTCGAGTATGGCATTGCGGCTTGGACAACAGCAGCAAAGGCGAACTTCGATAAAGTTAGCAAACTTCAAAACCAAGCCATGAGAGTTATAACAGGAGGCATGAAGTCAACGCCAATTGTAGAACTTGAAAAGATTACAAAACTGCAATCCATGACCGATAGAAGAGACTGCAGAGCCCAGCTGCAGTCAGAGAAACTCCGCAGACTGACTGGCCATCCAATGCACCAGAGACTAAACAATTTGGGAAATGGGAAACTAAAGCGGAGAAACTTTGCAGAAATAGCCAAAGCAAAGATGCACGAAGATCCCATAAACGCACTAACAACCCCAAAGCCCATCACTACTGTACGAAAACCTACCTGGAGGCAGGATATATTTCCAGAGGTGGTAGAAAATATACCAGGTATTGGAAACAAGAACTGCCAGACTGAAAAAGAAAGGAGAGATACTACCCTAAGCTTTATATCGAAAAACTACCCAAGTATGGACTGGACCCATGCATACACCGACGGTTCTGTAAGAAACACTACACAGAACGGAGGGGCAGGAGCATTCCTGAACCTACCAAATGGCAGAAAAATAACACTGTCATTCGCTACTGGTAAGTACACAAGCAATTTCAGAGCGGAGGCAGAGGCACTGAGGGCGGCAGTGGAAGCAATGGTGACACACAAAGAAAATGAAAGCCATTTAGTCCTGCTGACAGATGCTCTCGCCGTAGTCACAGCGCTAAAAAGCCAGAAAAACACTGAGCTTAATGAATTAAGAGCAGCACTCTGCAAACTGTGCCAGCAGTCCGCACCAAAAAGGGTAGTGGTGCAGTGGGTCCCATCACACTGCAACATCCAAGGCAACGAGGAGGCAGACAGACTGGCAAAAGAATGTGCAAGACTACCACAAACAGATACTAGAATGACGTACGAAGAGTCTAAACGGCTTATCAAAGCCAGATGCATGACCAAATGGGAAACCGAACATACTGGTTACACCAAAAACGATGCCTATTACCAGTTGAACAGAAGAGAGCAGGTCGTTGTCTTCAGACTTCGCACTGGCCACAATAGACTGAGGTACCACCTATTCAACAAATTGAAGATATGTGGTACCGACGAATGCCCGTGTGGTACCGGGAAAATGACCGCTGAGCATCTGCTGCAGAACTGCCCGACCAACGAGGATCAGAGAGAGCAGATGTGGCCATCACCAGTGGAACTGCAAGACAAGCTCTATGGCAGTTGCGACAGCCTCAGGATGACCGCCGCTTTTTTCGAAAAAATAATGGTTACTGTCTGACTGCGTACGATGAAGAAGAAGAAACTGAGGCCTTTGATATTTAATTAATTAACAAATGAAATTAGTAAAAAAAAACGGCATTTATAGAATATGAGAATGTTGATGTTTCTGCTCAAATCTATTCGTGCTGAGCTGAGCTAACAAATGACGCAGTTTCTTTAGTATCAGTTTACAGTGGATCTTATTACATCCCGAGCGGTTACTGGAGAATATGAACCGGAGTCTTCCTGGGTGAAGAGTACTACAATGTTCCTCCTTACGCTCACCAGAGTAGGGGTTACAATGGTAATCCGACCTCGTTTGCCAGGCTGCTGTTACACAGCCTGTTTCCAGGAGCAAGAATAAGGGTCCTCCATTCGGTTGTTCAATGCTTTTTTTTAAATCTGCGTGTCGCTCACTACTACGTGGATAACGTTGATCCTTCACTTCGTTAGCCAGGCTACCACGAGAACATCCCATTTTCAGGAAAGTCTTCGAGAAAGTCGAGGTGAGGGTCTTGGCCAGTATATTTTGCCTGACCTTAACATGTCAAATCAGTATGTTCTGTCTGACCAGACGTTTATCTTACTCCTCATTGCAAACAGTAGAAGAATACAAAATGGGCCATTGAACCGTCTTCTGTGTACCTCAGTGCCCCCATATATGAGCAGCTCCCTTTCATTGCTGAATGTGCTCACGACAGAGCTCCAACTCTGTAGCTCACATAGCGGCTTTCAATTTCCTCTGGTATCGTCATGTACCCCTTTACAGCTCGGCCGACTTAGAGAAGCAGTCATACATTGAAAAACCCCACAACATGCCCAGTCACAAATAATCGAGAGCCAGGTGATTTATTTATACTTACCATAACATTTACGGTACAGATAACCCAGTAGAGATGTTGGTGTTGTTATTGTTGGTGTTGCTAAAATATTTCGTACTTTCTTTTTCCTCGTCGTCCGTTCTCAAACTCTCGTTATCAAGCCCTGAAAAAAGCTTTGCAAGTAGCAAGTTGCAGTCAGATGCACGGAATGTGTTGTGTCGTAGTTTATAGCATGACTGCGATATTTGTACCTTTCGGTCCGACACATCCGACTTCAGCAGGCACTTGTGAGTACTGAGTTATTGTTGAGAAGGTGAACCGAGATCCTTGAAGTGGTAGTGCGATGCAAGGTTTTTCAATAAGCACTTCACTGTGGGGATCACAGTGCCGATCACTACCCCGTTAGTCAGACTGCCATGAAATAGCCTGTATTCAGAGATAACTGTTTTTTAGGTGGGATCTTGATAGTATGTTTTACCACACCCTGACTAACACAGTCTGATCAGCATGTTTAACCTTACCCTGACTAACATAGTCTGACCAGTATGTTTCATCTGACCCTGACTAACATTGTCTGATCAGTATGTTTCACATGACCCTGACTAATATATTGCTTGATCAGTGTGTTTCACCTGACCCTAACTAACATAATCTGATCGGTATGTTTCACATGACCCTAACATTGTCCGATCAGTGTGTTTCACCTGACCATGACTAACATTGTCCTATCATTATGTTTCACCTGATCCTGACTAGCAGTCTCCTCTTAGTAGTAAAATGCAGCTTTCTTTTCTGCAAAGACGAATTCTCATAACCATTTCATCTCATTCTTATTCTTCTTCTTCTTCTTCTTCTTCTTCGTACGCAGTCAGACAGTAACCATTATTTTTTTCGAAAAAAACGGCGGTCATCCTGAGGCTGTCGACACTGCCATAGAGCTTGTCTTGCAGTTCCACTGGTGATGGCCACATCTGCTCTCTCTGATCCTCGTATGTCGGGCAGTTCTGCAGCAGATGTTCAGCGGTCATTTTACCGGTACTCCACGGGCATTCGTCGGTACCACATATCTTCAATTTGTTGAATAGGTGGTACCTCAGTCTATTGGGGCCAGTGCGAAGTCTGAAGACAACGACCTGCTCTCTTCTGTTCAACTGGTAATAGGCATCGTTTTTGGTGTATAAAGTATGTTCGGTTTCCCATTTGGTCATGCATCTGGCTTTGATAAGCCGTTTTGACTCTTAGTACGTCATACTAATATCTGTTTGTGGTAGTCTTGCACATTCTTTTGCCAGTCTGTCTGCCTCCTCGTTGCCTTGGATGTTGCAGTGTGATGGGACCCACTGTACCACTACCCTTTTTGGTGCGGACTGCTGGCACAGTTTGCAGAGTGCTGCTCTTAAGTCATTAAGCTCAGTGTTTTTCTGGCTTTTTAGCGCTGTGACTACGACGAGAGCATCTGTAAGCAGGACTAAATGGCTTTAATTTTCTTTGTGTGTCACCATTGCTTCCATTGCCGCCCTCAGTGCCTCTGCCTCCGCTCTGAAATTGCTTGTGTACTTACCAGTAGCGAATGACAGTGTTATTTTTCTGCCATTTGGTAGGTTCAGGAATGCTCCTGCCCCTCCGTTCTGTGTAGTGTTTCTTACAGAACCGTCAGTGTATGCATGGGTCCAGTCCATACTTGGGTAGTTTTTCGATATAAGGCTTAGGGTAGTATCTCTCCTTTCTTTTTCAGTCTGGCAGTTCTTGTTTCCAATACCTGGTATATTTTCTACCACCTATGGAAATATATCCTGCCTCCAGGTAGGTTTTCGTACAGTAGTGATGGGCTTTGGTGTTGTTAGTGCGTTTATGGGATCTTCGTGCATCTTTGCTTTGGCTATTTCTGCAAAGTTTCTCCGCTTTAGTTTCCCATTTCCCAAATTGTTTAGTCTCTGGTGCATTGGATGGCCAGTCAGTCTTCGGAGTTTCTCTGACTGCAGCTGGGCTCTGCAGTCTCTTCTATCGGTCATGGATTGCAGTTTTGTAATCTTTTCAAGTTCTACAATTGGCGTTGACTTCCTGCCTCCTGTTATAACTCTCATGGCTTGGTTTTGAAGTTTGCTAACTTTATCGAAGTTCGCCTTTGCTGCTGTTGTCCATGCCGCAATGCCATACTCGAGAACTGGTCTCACTCTTCCAGTGTACAGTTTCTTTAGTATGCTTTCGTCTGCTCCCCAGCTTGTGCCAGCAAGTTTCCTCATGATTGCCATTCTTTCTCTTGCTCTCATTCGGTTTCTCTCGATCTGACTTTTCAATGTCATACGCTGATCAAATGTGACTCCCAGATAGTTTGGGTTGTCGTTTGGCTGCAGAAATTTGCCATTTAAACTTAATTTGGTATTTTGGGGTTTGATTGAAAGCGAGAATATTGTGCATGTGGTTTTCTCCTCGTTTTTTTTGACCAGCCATGAGTTTGCCGACTCTTCCAGAGATGTTAGGGCCTGCTGCATCCGATTTCTTGCTATGGTGAGATTCTTTTCAGAGTTCCACATAGCAAGATCGTCTGCAAACATTTAGCTATGGATTCTTCTTGGTATATTCTCTGCAATGTCGTTTATATACACCAGGAAGAGTGTGGGTGACAGTACTCCCCCTTGGGGTACTCCCTGCTCGAGTGTCACCTTTTTGCTCATCTGCCCTTGTACTTGGACTCTGGCCGTTCTGTTTTTGAGGTAGTGGTTGATCCACTTGTACATTTTCCCACAAACATCACTTCTTCTTAGCTTGACTCTAAGTCCATCTTTCCAGACTTTGTCAAATGCCTTTTCCAGGTTCACCCAAACAGCTACTGTGTGTTTCTGTGCCTGGTAGGCATCTTCTATTTCCTGGGCTATGATGATGACCTGGTCCTCAGTGGATCTGTGTTGTCTAAAGCCGGCTTGCTGTGGAATTAGTATTCGTTTTTCTTCCAGATGCCACATCAGTTATGTGTTTATCATACGTTTCATCAGTTTGCCGACACAGCTCAGTAGGCTGATAGGCCTGTATCCATTTGGATCTGTTTTGGCCTTTCCTTTTTTTGGTACTGGTACAAGTACTGCGTCTTTCCAGGCCTGGGGTACAATTCCCCTTTTCCAGGTTTGGTTCAGGACCGAAAGCAGTTTCCTCTTCGCTGTTTGGCCCAGCCCCATCAGCATTTCGTTTGTTATCCCATCTTTTCCGAGAGATTTCCTTTTCTTTAATGTTCTCATGGCGTCTTCCATTTCGCTCATTGTTAATTTGGCCATCATATGCTCTTCAGGTGCCGTATTGATGTTGTCGTGCCCCTTTTGCTCTTCACTAATGTCTATATGCCTATCTGCAGGGACCTCGATGTGGTTTGCTCTGGCATAGTGATCGACAAAAGCGTTTGCAGCTTTTTTTCCAGTGAGCAAGTTTTCGCCCTGCTTGATGGTAATTTGTTTGTTTGAGGGGTTTCGTCATTCATGGCTCTGACTAGCTTCCTTAGCTTGTTTCCTTCTTTGTCCAGGTTTAGGCTTTCCGTTTTGTTTTTCTAGCTCTCTCTTGCTGTTTGCTTTAGAGTGTATTTGTCTTTCTCCGTGGCGGCTTTGAGGGCGATGTTTGCCTCTATAGATTGTTCTCGCTCTGCCATGTTCTTAGCATTTGTTACTGCATCTTCCGCTTTCTGCAACTCATCATTCCAATGGGATGGTTTCAGTGACGGCTTGCATTATTGTCTTGCTTAGGCTTTCCACCATGGATTTCATTTTTTTGTTTCGTGTGTTGATGGTTTCACACAGCCCATCTGTCAGGATTGCAAATCTGTCCCAGTCGGCACGTTTGTAATTCCAACGTGGGAGCGGTTTTGTTTCCTGTGGGCCTACTTCCATATCAAATCTCATTCTTATTCGAATGCTTTTAGGCATTTGACAAAGTCTGGAAGGATGGACTTAGAGTCAAGCTAAGAAGAAGTGATGTTTGTGGGAAGATGTACAAGTGGATCAACCACTACCTCAAACAAAGAACGGCCAGAGTCCAAGTACAAGGGCAGATGAGCAAAAAGGTGACACTCGAGCAGGGAGTACCCCAAGGGGGAGTACTGTCACCCACACTCTTCCTGGTATATATAAACGATATTACAGAGAATATACCAAGAAGAGTCCCTAGCTCAATGTTTGCAGACGATCTGGCTATGTGGACCTCTGAAAAGAATCTCACCATAGCAAGAAATCGGATGCAAACGGCCCTAACATCGCTGGAAGAGTGGGCGAACTCATGGCTGGTCAAAATAAACGAGGAGAAAACCACGTGCACAATATTCTCGCTCTCATTAAAACCCCAAAGTACCAAACTAAGCCTAAATGGCAAAATCCTGCAGCCAAACGACAACCCAACCTATCTGGGAGTCACATTTGATCGGCGCATGACATGGAAAAGTCAGATTGAGAGAAACCGAATGAAAGCCAGAGAAAGAATGGCGATCATGAGGAAACTTGCTGGCACAAGCTGGGGAGCAGACGAAGGCATACTAAAGAAACTGTACACTGGAAGAGTGAGACCAGTTCTCGAGTATGGCATCGCGGCATGGACAACAGCAGCGAAGGCGAACTTCGATAAAGTTAACAAACTTCAAAACCAAGCCATGAGAATCATAACAGGTGGCATGAAGTCAACGCCAATTGTAGAACTTGAAAAGATTACAAAACTGCAATCCATGACCGACAGAAGAGACTGCAGAGCCCAGCTGCAGTCAGAGAAACTCCGAAGACTGACGGACCATCCAATGTACCAGAGGCTAAGCAATCTGGGAACTGGGAAACTAAAGCGGAGAAACTTTGCAGAAATAGCCAAAGCAAAGATGCACGAAGATCCCATAAACGCACTAACAACACCAAAACCCATCAATACTGTACGAAAACCTACTTGGAGGCAGGATATATTTCCAGAGGTGGTAGAAAATATACCAGGTATTGCAAACAAAAACTGCCAGACCGAAAAAGAAAGGAGAGACACTACCCTAAGCTTCATAACGAAAAGCTACCCAAGCATGGACTGGACCCATGCATACACCGACGGTTCTGTAACAAAAACTACACAGAACGGAGGGGCAGGAGCATTCCTGAACCTACCAAATGGCAGAAAAATAACACTGTCATTCGCTACTGGTAAGTACACGAGCAATTTCAGAGCAGAGGCAGAGGCACTGAGGGCGGCAGTGGAAGAAATGGCAACACACAGTGAAAATGAGAGCCATATAGTCCTGCTGACAGATGCTCTCGAAGTAGTCACAGCGCTAAAAAGCCAGAAAAACACTGAGCTTAATGACTTAAGAGCAGCACTCTGCAAACTGTGCCAACAGTCCGCACCAAAAAGGGTAGTGGTACAGTGGGTTCCGTCACACTGCAACATCCAAGGCAACGAGGAGGCAGACAGACTGGCAAAAGAAGGTGCAAGGCTACCACAAATAGATACCAGTATGACGTACGAAGAGTCAAAACGGCTTATCAAAGCCAGGTACATGTCCAAATGGGAAACCGAACATACTGGTTACACCAAAAACGATGCCTATTACCAGTTGAACCGAAGAGAGCAGGTCGTTGTCTTCAGACTTCGCACTGGCCACAACAGACTGAGGTACCACCTCTTCAACAAATTGAAGATAGGGTGTACCGACGAATGCCCGTGCGGTACTGGTAAAATGACCACTGAACATCTGCTGCAGAACTGCCCGACATACGAGGATCAGAGAGAGCAGATGTGGCCATTGCCAGTGGAACTGCAAGACAAGCTCTATGGTAGTGGCGAGAGTCTCAGGATGACCGCCGCTTTTTTCGAAAAAATAATGGTTACTGTCTGACTGTGTACGCAGAAGAAGAAGAAGAAGAAGAATGCTTTTAGAAGTATAAACACATGTAAAGGAAACAGAGATCCGTCTGGGGATATTCGTTTCTCTATATTACACATCTCATGTAAGTAAGCGACCTACTAATGATCGTATGTGCTGCCTTTGTTAGTTACACTTTCGGCACTTTGACAAGTTACTCTATGTACGTCACAGTAATACTCAACAATAGAGAGATATCAAGACATTCCAGAATTTATATAAAAATAAATAAAAGAAAATTGCTTTTTGTCTCAAAAATCCAATCAGCGTTATAAAGCGGTTATATTTTCTACAAACTATTATAAAAACCGAACTCCGTGCGAAAATGAGATATTTTTGGAAGATTTACAGAAAGTGTTAGCGTTAATCGCGAAGAAGAATTCAGCATGATGTCTGACATTCTAGAACAGTGCTATTAACCTCGCACAAGTTTTAATGTTCCTGTAGTTACACTCAGGTAAACTTATACTAGCCCTCCACCACGTCGATTTCAGTTATAGCTGGAGTTTTATTGAGTCGTAGACGTAACTTTATACATCAGATGGAACTTTAGGAAGGAGATAATGATCATTTTTACTTGGCTAGTTCAGGTTTCAAGTTTAAGATTAGACAGTTAGGTCCTTTAAAATTCAATACCTCACAACACACACACAACTTAACAACGATAGTGGTGATAGAGGCTATACGAGGGTCGTTCAGTGGGTATCCTGACTGTTGTCATTTGTTGGCGTATTCACCTACCACTGCAACACATTTGTTTCATCTGGCTACGAGCTTGTGTATTCTGGAAGCGTAGAATTATGTTTGCTGGTCATTTATAATCTTTTTGGGTAGCAACGTGTTATTTTCAACTCTTCTGTATTTGGGTAGCAGCTTGGCCCTGTCAAGTGTACTGTGTTTATGTATCAACTTGTCACTGTCAACTGTACTGTGTTTGAGTAGTAACTTGTCTTTGTCAACTGTACTGTGTTTAGGTAGTAACTTGTCTTTGTCAACTGTACTGTCTTTGGGTAGTAACTTGTCTTTGTCAAATGTACTGTGTTTAGGTAGCGGCTTGTCACGACCAACACTACTGTGTTTAGGCATCAGCTTGTCACTGTAAACTGTACTATGTTTTGATAGCAGTGTTGGTGTTTCAATGGTAAATTGGTGTGTTGGCGATTTTTAATGTATTGTGTTGGTCAACATTAATTGCCGACTTAAATTTTTTTTAATGATCATCGTTAATATCGGTTTCTTCCCAAGCATCATCTGCAGTGTCTTCTTCGGGGATTTGAGATTCTCTATAGCTTAATGAAAGCGTGTATTGTTTCGAAGTTGCGACTTGAAGTTGGTGCTCCATCCGACAATGCAAATAAATATAAAAGAACTACTTGTTTCCGTAGGAGCTAATGAATGACCAGTCTAGAATGCGTCAAAACTTGATAGACTATTAGGTCGCACTAGTTGAAACTCTGTAGACAATTTCATATGTTTAGGTTATGGGGACGTTGGTTAAAATTGGAGAAATAGACGTGCACCCAATCGGGCAACGGTCGGGTCGGTCAAGTGGAATAAATTCTTCTTGAAGGTACTGTCTTTGCAGCGCTGATTTCAATTGGTGAGGACTACTGGGAAGATTAAAAAGGTTCAGGAATAAAGACCCCGTCACCTTGCAGTCGCCGCCCACTGTACAGGTTAATATTTTATTTTACCTCCGGTAGAAAAATAAAACGAATCCTTACCGAGGTTTTAAATAAATGACCGTGTTCACAAGGCCGACATCCAAAAGAAAAGCTTAACCAGTGACTCTTAGCAATCTAATACCCTTCATACCTTACAGCTTTTGTATGGTCGTCATTTAAGACAGTATATGTAATACCTCTATCAGTTCAGTGAACATGAATGTCAAAGACGTAGTCCGTCTACCTACCACCTGTTTCAATATTTCCTTTAGGACATGGCGTCAAAAAGTCATCCGTTACTGTTTTCACATATCCTATTTAGTTCTCATTCTTCTTGGATGTCTTTATCGCCTTGTAGAGCATAAACCACCGAATAATTCTCTGAAAACTGTTATCTTCTACGCAATTTTTTTCAGTTCATTCCAGCTTTCTTTCAGTATCTCTTTTATCGGGGAGAAAGTCCCTTCCTCGTGGCATTCTGTTGATGTTTTGTCCCCCATGGGGATGCAATCTCAGATCACGTCCTGAATATCAAGCTGCTAAAGGTTTCGTTACTACTTCCAACTTCCTTGCCCCCCCCCCCCCCCCCAAATTGTATTGTTGTGTCATCCCTGCTCTTATCTTTCAATGCTGGTTCCAATAACTGTGTGACATAGCATAACACAGGTCATGGTTAGGTGGCTTGCTTAGAGCAGCATAGATGGCGCCTAACAGGTTGCGGGTCTAATTCGCTCTAGTATTTGAGTCTATTAAGATGGACTCGCACATCGGTTAATCACTCTCCTTATACGATTTTCCAAACGCAGCGGAGTATAAAGTTGCTCGAGCCTATTCCGCTAAGCAGATCATACAAGATCATCCAGATCATACAAGAGCTGGGATATGCACAGCACTAAGAAGATGAACTGAAAGTATGCCTCATGACATTCAACGGATTCAAGGCCAGAGGCTGATCACTAAAAAGGTGGCATACAGAACTATCTGAGGTAGTACATGAAACTGTGCCGAGCCAGACAGGAATGCTCTTCCTAGAGATGTTCGAAACCTGACACTCAAATGCAAAACAGTATAGGCGAGAAGAAATAGAAAATGCTTCATGGCTCAATTCACCTGCTATATATCTTCTTCCTCTCTACTTGTATCCGTTATGTTTTTGTTGGTCTTACACAATCATATAGTCATAAATACGTTGTAATCAAATATGCACTGAGTTCAAGTCTCACAAGCAGTTCACGTATTGCTCCTTAGATCCTTAACCGAAGTCTGAAGAACGTGGCGCCTTTATGACTACAACAAATTCCTTTCACTTCCGTTAGACTGCCCACGCCTTTCCAACCGTAACTCGGATCTTTCATGAACTTTATATCGGCTTCAAACATTCTCAATATACATACAGGCATATATATATATATATATATGCACACATCAAATATATCATGCAGCATATCATTTGCAGAACGCCGATCTGTAAGACTCTTGATCTTTGACCAGCTCTCCATCCTCTGTCCCCGCCATTACCTCTATGAAATCCTGCCCATCGTCTCAACTGTTTGTTTTTGGTTCCCCACTTACCAATGACCATACCCATCAGTATAATATATATATATATATTAGAATTACTATTAGAAGTACTAACTGTAATCAACCGATCACGAAGTTTTGTAGAACAAGAATAATTGAAATAATGAATCTGCTTTCCAGAACTTCAAATTTGGCTAAACTGAGGTTTCAAGTTTGACAGACAAGTAAGAGAATTAACTAATCAAATGCTCAGTTGATAATTTTGCTCGATAGTTGAACTTAGCTTACTTCATTCTTCAAAATGTTTGTTCATACAGACACACTGTATCAGGAACTGACACAACTCCTCATGAAAGTTGCTTTAAAATCGAAAAACGCATTCGACATACATTTATAAAATTCCATCATATTTCATTCTTCGCACTGAATGTAAATAAATAATTTACATATACATTTGACTTGAGTGTTTAAATATTACTGTCAAATGATTTTGACTAATTTGTCTAATTTCATCCGCTATCACATTAAGATCAGAAAATAGTTCTTAAAATTCTTTTGGCACTTTATAAATGGTTTTTCTTTGCAAATGAGGAAAGAAATTCTGCTTCACTTTCTGCATGCAGTTTGTCATTATATAGAAAACGAACAAAATTATGAACTTTCACCTAGCCTTTAAGTAACGCTAGTTGTGTCGTGAATGTCTTGCCGTCTGTGAATGTATCACAAATCAATTATATTTTTGTCACACAAATTCAGATTCAATTCATATGACCTGACAACGTCTGAAAAATTTAACAATTGATAAAGTTAGTCAGTGCTTGAAAAAAGGGGCTGAAGTAGATTCTTCTCGCTGAGAAATGAGTCAATTTTCTCTCTGAACTAAAAGAATAGTAGCATAACCTTTTCACAATTACACTATCGAACTGCTGTGTAATATGGCAAGAAGTTAAACTCAGAATATCAAACTATGACGATTAATTCCGTGAGATTGAAATATATGAACTTCTGAAGCAACAGGTTTTGTAACGTGGGAGACATACACATATTTTCAACACAATTATTTTTATTCCGGATCTTATGGACTGCAAAGAAGACTAATGATACGGTACTCAGGAAAGCACAAACACAAAGAAAACGTATTACAAGAATCAGAACAAGACAGGCATCCTTCTTTGGGCATGTTTTGAGAAGAGACGGCTTAAAGCAGGTCGTGACAACAGAAAGATAGCAGGAAATAAAGACAGAGGAAGGCCGGGGGAGAAGATGATGGACAGCCTGAGACAACGGCATGGGCGACAATCAGCAACATAGTTGGTGCTGTAACACATCTTAGCTGTGCAGATTTTTTATGGGATAGTATTTTAGACATATTTAGTTACAGTTATAAAGGGTAAGAGCATTGATAGTCAGCTGCTCTTTATTATTATTATAGAATTAAAACTAACCAAACTAGCCAGTACAGATGTACTTAAATCTGGACATCCGAATGCTTGGAATGCATAGCTTTGGTTTCCAAGCCATGCAAATGTTAAAAACTACGTAACCTTGCATAACACCTAGACGTATAGAAGCCTGTTACTGCATGATCAATAGGGGCGAATGCTATTAACTGGAATTCGTGAAATCTCGAAGGAAAAACCTAGCCGCGAGATCTGGAAAAAGCAGGGGATGTAGTTAGCTAGAGTTGCAAGATCATAAACAGTTGGAGGAAGAAATTTTGGAGAGCGAAGATCAGTTGGAGGGAGAGTTTCCCAGAGAGAAGATCGGAGAGACAAATTGTCTTGTTTCCAAAGCAAAGAGAATAATGAGAAGTCAAGATCATATTTTGGTAACGAAGATAACGAAGAGACAAGAGGACAGAATGATATTCTAGAACGAGGATCGGAGAAAGTCATCAGTCGGCTGCGAACAACAAGAACAGGACCATCTTGATAACAGTGAAGAGGAAAGAAGAAAGCAGATTTATTTTCGGAGGACAGAGAGAGAGAGAGAGAGAGCGAGAGAGAGAGAGAGAGGTGGGGGGGGGGGGGGGAGGGTTCGACAGAAAAATCTTTCACCCCGTGAGTCCAGATGTTCTGCAGCTTATCCATGAGATGTAACTGTCAATGCAATTGATGTTTCGCAACAGCAAGTGGTAGAACCAGATATAATAGTGCGTCACGAGGAAAAGGCACGAGCTAATCATCTTAAATACTACTTTATTTGTAACGCAGACAAGAATTCAGCGTCCAACAGAATTCTCTTAGAGAATCCAGCGTCTAACTAGAGAGAAATTCTACTAGCACGACGATCCAGCGCTTCAACGATCACTATAAGCCACATACGACGAGGAGAATAGGACCCCAGACGAAATCCCCTGGGTTGCAGTACAGACACGAATCTTTCATCCTGTTGCAATCCACATAACGGTTAGTCTATCAGATTACAGTTCGTCTAAATGTACAGTTCGTCTAAATTTACAGTTCGTCTATCAAACTACAGTTCGTCTCAAATTACAGTTCGTCTCAAATTACAGTTCGTCTCAAATTACAGTTCGTCTAAAGTTACAGTTCGACTTTCAAGTAACTGTTCGTTTATCAAGTGGTAGTTTATAATCGAGGTTCGTTTAGTTTAGTTTAATATTTCTACAGCCAGCCTGGTGTTGTGTATAGAGTGAAGATTGGAGTGTCAGTTGCGTACGATTAGAA
This sequence comes from Ariolimax columbianus, assembly GCA_036924085.1. Taxonomy (NCBI): domain Eukaryota; kingdom Metazoa; phylum Mollusca; class Gastropoda; order Stylommatophora; family Arionidae; genus Ariolimax; species Ariolimax columbianus. The sequence continues at coordinate 51,868,929 of JAVGWX010000004.1, forward strand.
ATAAAGTATCATTGTTGTGTGTTAATTTCAATTAGTGCTATAGTTTATTTGTTTGAAGTGACAGTATAGTTAGTGCAAACCCCTTGCACCATCTGATACGGTAGTTCAACCAGCTGGAGCTGCTACAAGAAGATGCTGGACAGCCTGAGAGAATGGCATGGGCGGCAATCAACGAGTTGGAAAACGACACACGTGATAAAAATGGAAAGAGGTCTATGATCGCAAACGCGAACAGGCAGGGCCCTGATGATGATAGTGGCTTTTTATAGAATATGAATGATTATGCAATGAAAAAAAAACATTGGCTTTCATTTCAGAACCCACCAACCTCACATGCATTTTTGATTTGTCCAAGAAAACCTTTCTTCGCACACAATAAGTTATTTCCTCCATCAATTGTTACGTATTGTAGTTCATTCCATTTCAGGTTATATTCTGAAACAGTTGCACGCACTTCTTTGAAGATGGTGTTGTGATGTACAACCGATGAGTTTATGCTAATTCTTTAGTGACATTCAATTTATGGACACACCACGGATGAATGCTAGCAGCTGTGAAGTGTCACATACATGAGCCGATTCATCATGTGATTGAGAGAATACTACAGTCAACTTCGGGCTATGTCCTCAATTTGGAAACTATATACAAGATGAAAATAGAAACCATGAGGATCAGAGGAGCAACTGAACCACTCAACATATGTGTAAATACAAGTGCTCTTCAACAGGCCCGCGAGTTCAAGTATTTGGGCAGGATTTTTTTCGGCAGAGAAAAGACATGGATATCTATAGGATGTGTCAGAAAGCATCTGATGTGACTGATCAGCTGTCACCACTTCTTAGACAACTGAGCATTAGTTTGGTAACAAAGCAACAGATGATAAACAGTTTATTTATGCCTAGACAACTGAGCATTAGTTTGGTAACAAAGCAACAGATGATAAACATTATATTTATGCTTAGACAATTGAGCATTAGTTTGGTAACAAAGCAACAGATGATAAACAGTTTATTTATGCTTAGACATCTGAGCATTAGTTTGGTAACAAAGCAATAGATGATAAACAGTATATTTATACCGATTCTTTGCTACTAGTGATAAACATGGTCCAAGGCGAATGAGAGCAGATTTTTTCGACGTGTGAAATGAAGTGTTTGAGAAAGGTCATGGGTATTAACAGGAAAGACATAATGAGTACATTCGAAACGAAGACATTCGCAGTCTGGTCCACACTTCGTCTTTTGTAAAGTACATTTTCCAGACAAAAGAAACGCTGGTTCGGACATCTCATGCGAATGCACCCTTATCAACTTCCACCGATGGCTTACAATGTTGGTAGAAATGGCAAGAGGACGACCGCGAAGCATGTGGATAGATGTCATTAGAATAATTGTGTAGCGCCACAGGCTCACATTGACCGATGCAATGCACTTGGCTCAGAACTGACGACTTAAGCTCCCCACGGCGCTCAACCGCATAAGTGGATTAAAAACTAATGATAACGAAATGTGTTCAAAAAAGTATGCGACATTAATTATATCCGCGGAATCAAAGGAAGCATGGATGGTGTCCTTTGGTAGACAGGTATAGAGGACCTCCATGGGCATGCGCACAATTTGTCCCGCCCGCAGATTGCATCAGTCACTGGCATTCAAACATTCAATGTTGAGTGTAGTGAACACACGTGATGTTTTCTTTTACCACGAAGTGACAGAAAGAATTAGGCAGAGGTCTTGCATTAAATGTTTCTGAAAGCTAAGCGATACCCAAGTGGAAACCATTCGGAAGATTCAAGAAGCTTCTAGTAACGATGTGTTAGCTCAGTACACTTTATTCTGAGCGAGGATTTGGCTACACGGAGAGTGTCCGCGAAATTCGTGGCGCTGCTGCTAACGATGGAACAGAAGCAACTCCATCTGGAGGTCTCATATGACAAGATGAGCCACACAAACAGCGTTCCTGACATTCTGAATACTGTTATCATTGGTGATGAGTTGCGAGTTGATGGATACGACCCGGAAACCAAGCTGTAATCGTTACATTCATTATTCCTGAGTCCGAAAACGCGAGCGCGTTGCGCAGAAATGTCAAAGTCATGTTGGCAGTTTTCTTTGATTCACTTTGGATTGTGCATCACGAGTACACACTACAAGGTCAGAATATTACCAAAGAGTGATATCTGGAGGTCATCCGTCTCCCTCGTGATGCTGTCTGACGCAAACGACCGGGCCTGTGGACAATGGAAACAAGACAGCTCACCATGACAACACGCCCGTCCATTTTCGCATCTGATTCCGGCTTTCTTATCCCAACACAACATTTCTCTGGTTGACCATTCTCCGTATTCTCCCGACATTTTACTCTTGACCAAGCTGAAGGTGAGTCGATTTTGTCACCAGAAAACATGCGTAATGTGACGACCTAGCTGAAATCCTTTCCAAAATAGGCCCTCCTGAAATGTTTTCAACAATGGCGGGGCAGCTACGAGAAGTGTGTGGAGTCCAAAGTAGTGTACTTTAAAGGGCATTTGAGTTTCAAACCCACCTCTGAGTAATAGTATTTTTCGGCCAAAAGGTCGGATACTTTTTGAACACCTCGTAATTATAAAATTCTACCACCGGAAGTATGTGGCACGAAGTCTAGCGATTTTGAGCGGACTTACTTTATTCTGGACGTAATTGTTCCATAGCATGCACATGTTTATGAGGTTTTTTCGATGAATTACTTGTATGTTTTAGCCAACACATAAACATGACAGTTATTGTATAACGGTTCTTGGTTAAAACTCCATAGTTACTTTCGTCATAAGAAGGGCTTGTTGAGAAAGCAAACTGTCCGGTATTGATTGCATTTTTTTCTAAAAAATTGATGCGGGCCAGAAAATATCTTGTTGAGTGCTGGATGTAGCTAGCATGCCGTGACATGGATTTTCTTTGTCTAGTGTAATGTGTGCGTACCACGTTCTTATAACCTACCTGTACTGATAGTTCTATTTGACCTCATAAACTGGGTTTATTTCAGGCTAGGTTCATAATATGCCCCTTAGTCTCAGTTTTATGACTATTTAAAATTTCCATCCACAATCATTTGACCTAGAATCGCGTGCCTTTTGCTTGCAATATTTGAAACAGTATGTCTTGACAATATAGCAAAGACTTAAGGGAATTTTTGATTGCTTTCTCTAGGAATTCCCCTCTCGAGCTGACATATAAAAACGGCATTATTTGGGTGTAAAAGTTCTCCAATTTGAACCAGGACAAAATAGTTTTAATTTAGTGTTCCGTGCGTTCAGCATGAGACGTTTTTTTCTCGTTTATGTCTTGACCTAAAAAATGTGAAGAGATATTGTAGAAGAACCAGCAGCCATCTAATCGAAGATCGCAGTACTGTTGTTGGATTAGCCTTATTTTATGTTTTGTTGATGATCTGTCTGGCGACAGAAGTTCAAAATGAATTGGTTGTTAATATTGTTTTTTTTCTTCATTTTTAGTCATCGACAAATACCGCAGAGAGTATCCAGAATCTGATGTTACAGACATGTCATTTATATTGCGACAAAAAGTTAATAGATCTTTGATTTCAATTTTTGTAACTGCCATTTTTGACATTTATTTAAATTATTTATGTTTAGCAAGTAATATTTATAAGGTCAAGGTAAATGGTCGCTGCCCTGCAGTCACCACTCACTGAGCAGATTAGGACCAGTTTTAATTTTGCCGGCTACTTATTCAGTTCTTGAGGAAGGTCGCGGGCACTTAAGAATAGCCAACGGCCCTCTCCCATATAGTCCCGTTACCGGCCTCGCACCTACTTGATTTGCCAAACAGGTAAGACTTTACCCTCACTGTATGCAGCTTGGTCAACGGCTATTTATCGTGGACACGGTATATTGACACGACGGACGCTCGCTGCTTATAACAATTACTAAGAGAAAAAACATGAAATAAACTAGTAAAAGTTGATTAAGGTTGAGCTTAATCAAAATTTAAAATGTTGATTTTTTAATTCAGTGTTGTTGTCCCTGATGAATGCCTATTGGTCGTAACGTAGGTTTTGTTTATGTTCTCGTCTCGGTGCGGTATCTGACCATACCCATTTTTAAATTTTGATTAAGCTCAACCTTAATCAACTTTTACTAGTTTCTTTCATGTTTTTTTTCTCATTATACACATCCACAGAACCGCTGCAGCCTCGCCTTATTTTAATAACAATTACTAGCACTTCCCCTACTTATTCTACGTTCAGGTATGTGTTCATGCTAGATCTATAGCCGCACATCCAAGACGACGTTCAGTCTTTTCTAATCTCGGTCGGCAGGCACAATACTTCTAAGCTATGCTACCTCTGACAATTTTTGGTTTCGTAGGTTTTTAGAGGGCAGAGCAGTCCAGTCTTGTAGGATATGTTTAGGGGTCTGGATACCAGTTCCACGTGAACACTCTTTTTGTGTGTAGGATTTCTTGATCCGGTAGAGATGGCCGGATGAGGTCAGAGAGGAGCCAGGCACATTTCTGGTTTCAAACGGGCTGGGAAGAAAGTCAAATTATTCTAACATTATTAATTTTCACCCCCAAAGCCCGATCGCTCAGGAAAGCTGATTTTTAATAAAAAGAAGAAAAAGACATCCGATAGAAAACAAATAAACTTATGCAGTGCCAAGGTTTTCAGTGATTGTTCTAGTGTGTAGAAGAACGGCATCGAAACCAATCGAGTAATCAATTATCTTCACTCTGTCATAACAGTTCCATATATTGAGTAATGTCTCTGGAAGTCTCTTTGGATCCTAAAAGATTGCAGTTGTTTTCAAGATAGCAAACAGCTGTTTTCAAGATTGCAAAAAAGTTGATTTCAAGGTTAAAAACAGTCGTTTTTAATATTACAAACAGTCGATCTCAAGACTGCAAACAACCGTTTTCATGATTAAACAAAAGTACATACACCATTAGGCCAAGAACGGCATTCAACTTCTTCTCTTTCTAATCTCCCAAGGGAAAAAAAAAACCTAATTAACTATTTCTTTTTCTTTGACTTTCCTCCTGAAAATGACGCTTGTGACGTTATGTCGTAGTGTCCAGCAAAGCTGCGAAATCTGCGCCTTTTGGTCCAGCACAATTGATTTCCGCACGACATTTTTAGACCTGGTTTGCCTTCTGTCTTCGATCTCTAATCTCTTAGCCAGGCTGCATGGTTGCAATCTGTTTCAGGGGACACACCTTGGAGGCGGATAAGGTCTTCTTGGTCAGTTAGGGTTAAGTGACCATTTCGCAAGCAGCCAGCTATTAGTCGCAAGCTTATGTCAACTCATTCACTTGAGCCAATATTAACTTCTTGACCCTATGTATCTATCGGATATTGTTTATAGAGATTGCTTTCAAATCCGGCTACATACTCAGAGCTTTATTGACTATTCAAATGCAGCTCAAAGCGTTATGTTTCATTACATTCTCTCCTCGTACTCATTCCTGTCACTTAAGATATTTCCTTTCATGTATAACGTGCACGGAATTAGGATACTTCTTGTTATTTATAGATCGCTTGCAGTCCAGACTTAGTACTTCAAAATCTAACCCAACATATTCGTACTCCGACCTCCATAATGGAAGCAGTTTTGGCTGAGTTTGGTCTCAAGTGGTGTTGTTAAGTCAAGTGGGCGTCCAATATACGTTAGATCAAAATTACTTGTTGCCAGGAGGGGTTTGTCAAGTGCCAAACTTATATCCCACTGACACTTTTTGCTTTTAAATTGATTTTTTTAAGGGCGACAAATGCTAACAAGATACGTCTTTCACGATCTCTTTATTTATTTATCTTCTTAATTTCATTATTATTATATCTCTCTTTTTATCTCCATCTCTTTATATCAATCTCTGACTACCTTTGTATCTCCATTTTGCTCAATTCTCTTGATATCCATCTCTTTGACTACCTCTTATATCAGCATCTCTCTCTCTTTATATGCCTTTCTTACTTTCTTTATCCATCTCTCTCACTACTTTATCTTCATCTCCGTCATTACCTTTTTATCTTCATCGCTTGTAACTCTTTTCTCCTTCTCTGTCATTGCGTCTTTATCTACATCTACCTCACTACCATTTATCTTCATCGCCCTTATTACCTCTGTATCTTTATCTCTCTCAATACTATTTTATTATCATCGCCTTTACCTCTGTATCTCTATTTCTGTCATTACCTCTTTATATACATCTCCGTCATTAATATCCATCTCTGCCATTACATCTCCTCCCCTTAATCTCCATTGCAGTCTATGTATCTCCATCTCTTGTATTACCTCTTTCCCCCATCTTCTATATTACTTCTGTATCTACATCTCCCTTACTACCTTTTTATGTCCACCGCTCTTAAATCCTCTTTATCTCCGTCTCCCTAACTTAATTATACCTCCTTCTCTGGCGTTAGATCTTTGCCCTCGTCTTCCTCATATCCTCTCTATCTAAATCTCCCTCTCATCCTCTTTTCTCCATCTCTCGCATGACCCTCCAGCTCCATACTCTCCAAAGCAGTCTATGTATCTCAATCTCTAGCATTACCTCTTTTCCTCCAACTCCCTCGCTACATTTTTATCTCCATCTATCTTAAATCCTCTTTATCTCCATTTCTGGCATTACCTTTGTTACCGCCTCCATCACATTATATGTGTCCCCGCTTCCCTCACTATATGTATTTCTTGTTCCTCATTATCTTCGTATCGCCTCCTCCCTCCCTACTGTTATCTCAATTACTCACATCATCTTGTTATCGCCATCTACCGTAAATCTTCTTTATCTCCCTCTCTGGCATTACCTCTTTTCCCCCACCTCCATCACATCCTCTTTATCTCCATCTCCCTCCCTCTTTTTCTCAACTTCCCTATTTTATCTTTTACTCCACGTTCCTCCTTACCTCTATCCCAATCTCACTCACTATCTTTTTATATCCGTCTTCCTCACAGCCTCTTTATCTCCACTTCCCTTGTTACTTTTAGATATCCATCTCTTGTAGTGCCTCTAACCCCCACCTCCCTCACCAATTCTATATCTCCATCACCCCCCCCCCCCCCATTGCCCTATCTGCCTCCCGATTACTCCCCTACACCTTCCCCTTCGCTCTATCCCCCGACTCCTCCCACCGTACTCATTCATAGACACTCCAAGATAAATTATTTATGCATGCCTCTTATAACCTCACTCTGCTCACAATTGGTACTCGACAACAAATAACTTTAGAGATGTTAGCAAATCTGACAAAGTACTGTGCCTAGTCCTGTGACGTTCATTCTACCCTGCAGCAAACTGTGACATGTCTCCGCTTTTTGAAGCATCGAGGAAGGGTCTTAGTCTTCAATTTTACTTTCCCGGCCACATTCGCCGTTAATCGCCAGTCACAGCACAATCGGTTGGGTTTTTTTGTGGAGATATAGGTACGCTTTATTTTTCTATTCCCCAAGGCGGTTTGTGTTGCACTATACTTTTATGCTATGTCCTCTGTAGAACCATTATTATGATTTGTTTATGATAATCTGGTCAAGCGGTTAGGAATTTCATCTCTTGACCATGATTCAAAAATGACATGCAGTATTCGTTTTCATCTGAGGACTACAAATAAAAACCCAATTTGCATACCGAATGGTGACTATATGGACAAGCGGGCTTTACTCCTGAAGACTATGACATTATTGAATGCGGGACTAAATTAATGAAAATGAAGACCGTAAGGATAGTTTTCGTCAAATTGCTAGACGACAAGACGAAAGATGGAGTACCATAACCGCCATGTGATACCCGCACGACAAATGTAGACCTTGGGAACGGCCCTCAACTTGCTGGGGAGATTCACTAGACAAGCCCGACATAAACGACCCCACAACAGACAGATTACTTTCACACTGGACGACACGCGCCCTCGACAGAAACGACTGGAATCTGAGTTGAGATCTGCTCAACGGTGACCACCCCTTAACGAAGAACGTGTTGAACTAAGAACTAAGGACAAAGGATAGTTTTTATGATCTGTTTACTATTTGTATTTGTGTTGTCACTTGTCCCTGACGAAAACTTTCTGAACGTAACTGAGATTACAATTATTATTGTTGTTTCGGAGACCACTCGTTCTGGGTAAATTAAACTCTTGATGACGATTTTTTGCTGGCTGGTTACAGTGACTATTTTCACATGCTGATGCGTACTTCAGAACTTGGACCAACACTGCACTGCAATCGCACGTTCCTTAATTTGTAAGCTCACCGCAATGAGAATTACGGTGTTGATCCCCTACCTCGTTGCTCAGGCTGCTGTAATACAGCCTGTTTCAAGAGTGTCTGAAGCAGACGTGAGGTGAGGTATCGATCAGTACGATTCACCTGACCCTGATGTTACTTTTCGCTCCCATACATACTGTCTGTTGACGTCCCTTAACGCAGGTATGTCAAGACAACAGTCTAACACTACCTGCCACAGGTCTGACATTCTGATCCGACAGATGGCGGAGTTGCATTTTAAAGTTTCAGCCATCAGGGAAACTAATCAAAACAAAACTAAGCAATCAAATGAAGCTGAGAACAAAATTTAAAAATTCAAAGTTAAAATTGGGAGAAAGAGTGTGTCGACAGGTAATGTTTTAGGGCGCAGCACGGAATTCCCGCTCAAGAGAGGGTTTTCCTCTCCAAAACTATCGTTTTCTCATAGAGAGATTATGGGATGGTCCAAATGAATTATATGTATATAAATACACACGACTTTTTAACCGATATGCTAATGTTTGAAGGACGGACAGACGACTCAATGCTTGTTTGACAGCAGATGGGGAAATATGTTTCAGGTAGAAATGAAGGGGAAGTCCAGTGCTGTATTAATTCAAAGAAGAAAGTGCAATAGCAAATTCGTACTGAAGCGGTACTTGGAATACTTGGAATTATGGTATTAAAAAGTCTGGTGATGTCTGCTTCCCGGTAGTTGACTATATTTTGCTCTAATATTTATTTCCTGCGATTAAATAGAGCTAGGAGGAGATAAATTGGTATTGTGTAGGAATATCATTACTTTTTAGAATGTTGCACTGGCAGTGGCTAACAGCAAAGCACGTATCGATTTTCAATTACCAACATTTCCTTTAAGTACGCATAGTGTACACAGGATATCCGAGTTTTTCGTCAACCTCCAACATGACTAGACCTTGGTCTCGCATCGCTTGAGACGAGGGAACACTTTGAACTTATGAAATTCGAAACCACCCCAAACTATGGAAGTTAGTCAGAGCCATGAATGACGAAACTCCGTCAAACAAACAAATTACCATCAAGCAGGGCGAAAACTTGCTCACTGAAAAAAAAGCCGCAAACGCCTTTGTTGAACACTATGCCAGAGCGAACCACATAGATGTCCTTGCAGATAGGCATACAGACATCAATGAAGAGCAAAAGAGGCACGACAACATCAATATGGCACCAGAAGAGCATATGATGGCAAAATTAACAATGAACGAAATGGAAGAGGCCATGAGAACATTAAAGAAAAGGAAATCTTCCGGAAAAGACGGGATAACAAACGAAATGCTGATGGGGCTGGGCCAAACAGCGAAGAGGAAACTGCTATCAGTCCTGAACCAAAGCTGGAAAAGGGGTATTGTACCCCAGGCATGGAAAGACGCAGTACTTGTACCAGTACCACAGAAAGGAAAAGACAAAACCGATCCAAATGGATACAGGCCTATCGGCCTACTGAGCTGTGTCGGCAAACTGATGGAACGTATGATAAACACCAGACTGATGTGGCATATCTGGAAGAAAAACGAATACTAATTCCAAAGCAAGCCGGCTTTAGACAGCACAGATCCACTGAGGATCAGGTCATCCTCATAGGCCAGGAAATAGAAGATGCCTACCAGAAACAGAAACACACAGTAGTGGTTTGGGTGGACCTGGAAAAGGCATTTGACAAAGTCTGGAAAGATGGACAGAGTCAAGCTAAGAAGAAGTGAAGTTTGTGGGAAAATGTACCAGTGGATCAACCACTACCTCAAAAACAGAACGGCCAGAGTTCAAGTACAAGGGCAGATGAGCAAAAAGATGACACTTGAGCAGGGAGTACCCCAAAGGAGAGTCCTGTCACCCACACTCTTCCTGGTGTATATAAATGACATTACAGAGAATATACTAAGAAGAGTCTATAGATCAATGTTTGCAGACGATCTGGCTATGTGGACCTCTGAAAAGAATCTCACCATAGCAAGAAATCGGATGCAGCAGGCCCTAACATCGCTGGAAGATATAACGAACTCATGGCTGATCAAAAAACACGAGGAAAAAACCACATGTACAATATTCTCGCTATCAATCAAACCCAAAAACCCAAAATTATGTCTAAACGGCAAATACCTGCAGCAAAACGACAACCTAAACTACCTGGGAGTCACATTTGATCGGCGCATGACATGGAAAAGTCAGATCGAGAGAAACCGAATGAGAGCCAAAGAAAGAATGGCAATCATGAGGAAACTTGCTGGCACAAGCTGGGGAGCAGACGAGAGCATACTAAAGAAACTGTACACTGGAAGAGTGAGACCAGTTCTCGAGTATGGCATTGCAGCATGGACAACAGAAGCAAAGGCGAACTTCGATAAAGTTAGCAAACTCCAAAACCAAGCCATGAGAGTTATAACAGGAGGCATGAAGTCAACGCCAATTGTAGAACTTGAAAAGATTACAAAACTGCAATACATGACCGACAGAAGAGACTGCAGAGCCCAGCTCCAATCAGAGAAACTCAGAAGACTGACTGATCATCCAATGCACCAGAGGCAAAACAATTTCGGAAATGGGAAACTGAAGAAATAGCCAAAGCAAAGAAGCACGAAGACCCCATGAACGCACTAACACCAAAGCCCATCCCTACTGTACGAAAACATACCTGGAGGCAACATATACTTCCAGAGGTGGTAGAAAATATACCAGGTATTGGAAACAAAAACTGCCAGTCTGAAAAAAAAAAGAAGAGATATTACTCTGAGTTACATAACGGAAAACTACCCAAGCATGGACTGGACCCATGCATACACCGACGGTTCCGTAACAAATACAACACAGAACGGAGGGGCAGGAGCATTCCTGAACCTACCAAATGGCAGAAAAATAATACTGCCATTCGCTACTGGAAAGTACACAAGCAATTCCAGAGCGGAGGCAGAGGCACTGAGGGCGGCAGTGGAAGAAATGGTGACAGGTAAAAGGAATGAAAGCCACATAGTCCTGCTTACAGATGCTCTAGCCGTAGTCACAGAGCTAAAAAGCCAGAAAAATATTGAACTTAATGATTTAAGAGCAGTACTCTGTCAACTATGCAAGCAGGCCGCAGCAAAAAGGGTAGTGGTACAGTGGGTTCCATGTCACTTCAACATCCAAGGCAACGAGGAGGCAGACAGACTGGCAAAAGAAGGTGCAAAACTATCACAACCAGATACTAGTATGACATACGAAGAGTCAAAACGGCTTGACCTAGATACATGACCAAATGGGAAACCGAACATACTGGCTACACCAAAAACGATGCCTATTACCAGTTGAACAGAAGAGAGCAGGTCGTTGTCTTCAGACTTCGCACTGGCCACAATAGACTGAGGTACCACCTATTCAATAAATTGAAGAGAGGTGGCACCGACGAATGGTCGTGTGGTACCGGGAAAATGACCACTGAGCATTTGCTGCAAAACTGCCCGACATACGAGGATCAGAGAGAGCAGATGTGGTCATCACCAGTGGCAACACTAGACAAGCTCTATTGCAGTGTCGACAGCCTCAGGATAACGGCTGCTTTTTTCGAAAAAATAATGGTTACTGTCTGACTGCGTACGATGAAGAAGAAGAAGAAACCACCCCGTTCGCATTTTCGCGTCTGGAGAGAAAACACCGTGATCTCTTAGCTAAAAGTGGCAAAAGTTGAATAAAATATAGCCACTGCAACACTCCAATAATGTCATACAATGGGAATAAAGATTGCTATGGATGGAGCTAGCAATCTCAGTATCCACAACTAAATTCACTGAAACCGCCAGTACAAGTACTGAGATATAGTAATCCTGCATGTTAGCCCTATGCTTCGTTGGTGTGGAAGAGTGAATCACTATAGCAGCCAACATTCTGTTATTTTGTTTGTTTGTGATCAATGTTTTCCTTCCTCCTAGAGGTGACGGTGAGAAACGCCCTGTAGCAAGACCTCACACACTGACAGCACGCGGTTAGGAGCCCAGAAACAGCGAAGGTCATTTGCTGCTATGTCAGCTACATGTCAACAGAAAAACGTCTCGTGAGTGAGGTAGATCGAGATCAATGCTTCCGCCACCCTCCTCCGAAATCTTCTGTCGGAGATTCGGTATTAGATATCAATGACTCCTTCCCCCACCCCCACAATCTTATGACAGGAAAGGTATTAGATATCAATGACTCCTTCCCCCACCCCCACAATCTTATGACAGGAAAGGTATTAGATATCAATGACTCCTTCCCCCACCCCCACAATCTTATGACAGGAAAGGTATTAGATATCAATGCGCCCCCCCCCCCCCCTGCCGCAAATCTTACGTCAGAGATAAGGTATTCCATATCAATGCCTCCCTCCGCCCCCCCTCCCGAAAGCTTATATTGAAGATAGGGTAAAAGATATCGATGACCTCACCCCCCCCCCCCCATTTATGTCGGAGATAAGGTATTAGATATCAATAACGGACACATTTTTTTTCGTAGATACGATATTAGATATCAATGCACCCCCAACACCCCGCCCCAATCTTATATTAGAGATAAGGTATTAGATATCAATGCCGCCCCCAATCGTATGTTAGAGATAAGATATTATATATCAATGCCCCCCCCCCCCCCGCCTCAATCGTATGTTAGCGATAAGTTATTAGATATCAATGCCCCACCCCCCCCCTCAATCTTATGTTAGAGATAAGGTATTATACATCAATGCCCCCCCCCCCTCAATCTTATGTTAGAGATAAGGTATTATACATCAATGCCCCCCCCCCCTCAATCTTATGTTAGAGATAAGATATCAATGCCCCCACCCCCAATCCTATGTTAGAAATAAGGTATTAGATATCAATGCCCACCCCCCCCCCCCCCCATACACACCCCCTCCTTCCAACCATATGTTGGATAGGAAGTATTAGATACTCATGCCCATATCCATGACCATTTCCATACCGATATCTCTTGTCTGAAATGAAAATGGTAAAAACGATTAAAGAAAAGTTTGATCTGGAACGTCGGAGACCATCATCATCTTCCTTATGTATTATTATCTAACCTCCGTACGAAAAGACCAAATGGAAGACAAAGAAATTGTCGGTCGATGCTGTCAGAAGATTAAATATGTATTGTCTTCTTATTTTTATGTTTCTTCTTCTCCCTCACTTCTTCTTATTGAACATTTTGAATATCTGGGCTCCAGGATTGACAAAAATGGCGACTGCTCAAAAGAAACCAGAAGAATAACCATGGCAACGCAGAGGATAAATAGCATGAAACAAATTATGGTAGAGCACCAGCAAAATGACAAAAGTAAAAGTCTTGATAGTCTGTGTATCTCCCGTGGCAGAATATGGCTGCGAATCATGGACAATTACCAATACTTCTAGAATGAGAATCGTATCCAGAATAACTAGGACTGAGAAAAGGACAAATTCATACAGACATTTGGCAAGAGTTGAACATTGAAGATAACTACTTTATCAATTCCATTATGGCCAGAACATTGAAATACTTTGGTAACATCAAAAGACACAACGGTCTTGAGAGGACAATGATGGAAGGTATGGCGACGGACAGAAGAGGCAAAGGCAGACCAAGAAGACGGTGGCACCCAGATATCCAGAAATGCCTTGCCGTGACTGGCTGAGGCTAGAGATTTGGCTAGAGAACGAGCCTATTATAGACGCAATGTTCTACAAAGGACGTGCTACTTGATGATGGATGAGAAAAAACAAAACATAGCCAGCACACGATGTGGCGACAGCAGTGACGAAGAGGCCTGTAGTCCCCAGGCCCAATAACCCGTGGCTACCCCAAGAGTGTGAATAAGGTCGTGTGACGTTTTTAAAGATTAACGCGTATTTATTTATGTGTATGTCTCTGATCATTCTGTCAGTCGACCCTTCTTTTGTTATTGTATTTATCAATTATAAATGTTGCCGTTCTGCGTGTGAAGACAGTGAAAAGAATAGGACCACCTCCACACTGATCTTTCAGGAATCCTGTACCCAATCACTACTAGTTACAATTTCAATTGCAGTGCCTTCCTTCCCATTATGATGTTTAAAGCCCTGTACAATTCATTGTATTTATTCAATCTTTTCGCCGTTTCACATGTGAGGAATAGAGCCACCACCACACTGGCCTCCCTTCAGGAAGCCTGCACCCAATCACTACTAGTTACAATTTTAATACCACTGCCTTCCTTCACATGATAATATTCAAAAATCTTAATACAATTCCTTGAATTTTATCAATCACCATCTCTTAATTTCGTTGCAGTACCCCGACGTTTTAAACAATTTAAAAAAATGAAACTCTCATCTACATTGCCCAGAACAAACCAACTACTAGTAAAAACAGTGCAGCTACAACTAGTACAATAATAAATACAAGAACATGGGTTGAACGACAGGCGCCAAAAGGGATCAAATCCTGACGATACAAAATCCCATATTGAAGACGACAATTCTAAGTGATTTAATCCGCCTTAGCGACTGTCACCGGAGAGACACAAGAACACGGCGAGTATTTGAATGAAATCTGTTTTCACTGGTTTAATGTGCGTTGACAAATAATAGTTTGTGAAAACATTGCACATTTGTTTCCAGCGGAGGTCAGACAATGTAAGGGAGGTCTTATTATAAGTTTTCAACGTTTATCTTTGTTGAGGAAGGTTATAGAAAGTGTGCCTTTTTGTGGGGGCTTTACGTCACCGGCCAAGACGTCGCCATTTAAGGCCGGGCTGGATTTGAGATACAATAAGCTCTCTTCTTACCATTATCGGAAAGAGGGAGCAGGACATATTGTAGGTTCGAGAGGGCGGGGGGGGGGGGGGTGGGGAAGAGAAAAGTGGTGTTAGTGGGGTCACTCACGAACATACAACAAATATGCCGGTTCTTACTTAACAGATGTATACGAACGATAACGGACATAAAATTGTAATATTTGGTGAGGAATGAAGATCTTTGGGAAATACGCCAGCAAACATCAATTGAAACAAAACAAATTAAGCGAAAAAATGTGGCTGGTAAAGACATACGCTACGGAAGACACCATACAAACTAGCCATACATGATCTTGCATGGAGTCCCCAAGGGATGAGAGAGAGAGAGAGAGAGAGAGAGAGAGAGAGAGAGGAGAGAGAGATACACCCATAAATACACGGAGAAGAGAATGTGAGATGGAACGAAGATTAATTAATTACACCTGGAGAGAGGCCAAACAAATAGCCCTGCTGGACCTTGTATGCTGGCGGGATGTTGTCGATGGTCTATGCTCCGAAAGGAGCTGCGGATTTTGATTAATTGATTTCATTGCGGCACTTCTATTGATGACTCCGTAGAGGGGAGTCAACGCCATAGAACAGTATATGCTCTTGCGCTGCTACTTGTTCTTTCTATTTCTGATATTATTAGGTCAACGCTTCTTTTATTTTTGACTTTTACGACGTATACAAGTTTTTTACGGAGTCGCTTTTGCCGAGAGGTAAGGCGTTCGCCTCTCAAGAAGGAAAATACGAAATTGTGGGCGAACATATACCTCAAGTTTCAATGTTTCGAACTCGTATCGAATAGGGTGAGATCGAACGCCGAGTCATATCGGAGTCGGATTTATAACTCAGAGATCCCTTGTACACGATGTGCGCGAAAAAGAATATTGGTAATAGAGAATAGAAAAGATCAGACTTTTAGCTGTTGCCCAGACAAAACTTCTAAATATAACGAAATTCCTTCTACTAGTGGCCTGCATGAAGCCTAACAGGATGCGGCCCTTTCATCACACAAAGAAACAACAGACCGATTACTTGTTAACCCGCACGTTCTTTTACAAATATAATAATACAACACCGGGGAGACCCAGTGATTTCGAGGTAGGTGTTCACCTCGGATGCTGGAGGTCGAGGGTTTAAATCGCGGTGGAGACAGATTTTTTTTCACGTGGATCATCTTTCAAATGTTCCCTGATCGATTGAGTAGTAAGACCAGACCCCCGTGTACAGTGGCGCGCACGTTAAAAATCCATTGGCAGTTGAAAGTTGAAAATAGCAGGCTTAGCAGCCACTGCCTTGATAAAATTCAAGTTAAAATCTACTCAAATTAATCTAGGAATTCTCTCCCCTGACCACAGAGAGAATAGTTCTCAAAAATGGGACTGTGTAGCTATAACATTAGGTTTTGGTTATATGGCTAGTGGAGCGGAAAAGATGGTGCCTCACAGGCTGCGGGTCTACCTTGCTCTAATTGACGTTTCCACCACTACCAGTCCCAAAAATAGGCGATCGTATATTCAAGCTTAAGTCGTCTGTCCTGCGCCAAGTGCATTGCTTCGAACAATGTGAGTCCGTGCCACTGAACAATCATTATTTGTAATATATCCACCTGCCTCATGGCGTTCAACTGCCATGTAGCCAGAGCTACCAGGGTTGTAAACCATCAGTGGAAGTTGATGAGAGTGCATTCTCATGAGATGACCAAACAAACGTATTTTGTTCCTGGAAGTCTACTCTACACAAGACATAGTGCCGACCATACAGAGAATCTCATCGTTTCACATTTCGTCTTTCCTGATAACACAGATGACCTTCCTCAAACACGTCATTTCGGATGTAGAAATTCTGCTCTGCTGTGCCATGTTTGACACCGGTCGCATAAGGCATAAATATACTATTTATCATATTGTTGCTTTGTTTCCAAACTAATATTCGGATGCCTAAGCAGTGGTGACAGCTGATAAATTACCGCAGATGCTTTCTGACACCTATTTTGGAAGTCGATGTCGATCCTACCGTCTCCCAAAAAAATTATGCCCAAATACTTGAACTCATGGGCCCATTGAAAAGCAATATAATTTACACTTATGTAGAGTGGCCCATGTGTTCTACTGATCTTCATAGTTTCTGCTTTCTTTTTAAGTAATTCGCATAGCGTATTTAGCACATGTTAATATTCGCTTAATAATAGTGGCAGACAATAGTAACATAGACATTTGAAGGGGATTAAGATGCTGAGCAGCGCATGAGCTGCAGTGGTCAACGACCCATAGCTGACTGCTAGCGTCAGGGCCAGCGAACCAGAGCTGCCAAGACCCTTCTACACCGCCACGCGGTGATCCTGGATAACAGACTGCAACAGTGCAGACTGGCTAAGGAGAAGGAATCGAAGAGGGAATGCTAACCCGGTACTCAAAAAATGCTTGCAGAAGTCGGATGTGTTGGACAGAAAGGTACAAATATCGCAGCCAAGCTGTAAACTACGACACAGCGCATTCCGTTCTCTGGACTACATTCTGCTACTTCAGCCCTTTCAGTGTTTGGTAGTGGGAGATTGAGAACGAAAGAAGACGAGAGATTTGAAGAAAAACGTATTAGTAAACAGACTGACACATTGACGGTATGAAACGATTGAAAACGGAGGTAGAGTCATGCCAGAAATGGGTAAGAGTAAATTCAACAGCGGATGAAATTCGGACAATGGAGTCAATGATAATCACTTGGAGTGTGTAATCTATTCAACCATGAGCTGGGTTACTAGATTGGGACTACAGTGTGCTAGTGATTCGAGTTCACGTCTGGACAAAATAATTAATCCGTGCCGTTGTTCGTGCCTGGTTCGACCACTCCTCCGTCGACCCGGCTGCCTGACGTATAAGTTGGGGAGGTACAAATAGCAAGGAAGGGAACTTGCCACAGTACTTCACATAGGCTGCGGCTTAGTACATTACGAGTTATCTTCATCCCTGACAGCAATTGCTGCCATGGGACTGACCTTTACCTTTTACCTATTTATTACACCCCCTATCCTGGCACTACGCCAGAAGTCATGTTTGCAATGTTCAGAGTCGTAGATTGCATTGCCATTCTCCCTCAACCTGTCATCCATATTGCAAGTCTCCTGAAGGTTTGAGCAGATCATCTGGTGATCTGGGTCTTGTATTGCTCCACAGTCGCGAGTCTCACCATTCTTGAATCCCCATCTCTTTATATTCTTCCTGCAATGTGATACACCAGTTCGGAGTCTTTTTAGTGACGTCCATGTTGCTTAGGGCAAGTGGTGTCCAGACACCGGCTACTCTCTCGCAGTTTGATTCATGGAGCCTGCGTCACTTTATTCCATTCTTTGAAGATGTGTTTTCTGGAACAAGTCTGTGGGGCTGTGGGAACTGTGTGGGCTGTGTGTACTGTGTGGGCTGTGGGGACTATGTGGACTGTGTGGACTGTGTGGGCTGTGTGAACTGTGTGGGCTGTGTGCGCTATGTCGGCTGTGTGGACTGTGTTGACTGTGTGGGCTGTGTGAACTGTGTTGACTGTGTGGGCTGTGTGGACTGTGTGGGCTGTGTGCGCTATGTCGGCTGTGTGGACTGCGTGGGCTGTGTGGACTGTGTGGACTGTGTAGGCTGTTTTGACTGTATGGGCTGTGTGGACTGTGTGGACTGTATGGGCTGTGTGGACTGTGTAGGCTGTGTTGACTGTATGGGCTGTGTAGGTTATGTTGACTGAAAGTAACGCCGTCTAGATTTCAATCGTGTGCACTGCACATTGTGTTCATGGATAGGATGCCTTATGTTGCACGCCTGTTTCTTTCTTTCAATTTCTAATGCGACACTTCTTCGTACTTCAGGTGGTTGGTTATATGTCAATTATGGGGGCATATGTGGTTATGTAGGAGCAGGTTTTATGCATCATGTAGCTAGCTATCTTCCGTTGTGTTTCCTTGCATGCAACGTTTCGTGTAAAACAGTGTGCGATCCAACTTTGTACCCAGATATTTGGGAGCCAATGGTAAAATGTATGGATGAGCGAGTGTTCATAATGTGAGTGCCCAAAATATCGGGCATTCATGCATGTCCCCACTATCAATACATAATGTCCTTCCTGCATGTGCTTTAGAACTCAAATGTCAAATCTTTCATAGCCATGAACTCTAGCATGAGCACGATGGTAGATCCACATGCGCCGTTTAATCTTTTATGTGCGCTATTCACTCCTCCCATATTTATACCGTCTACAATCAATGTCAAAATCGATATTGTACTAATAATTATATTGGGACTGTTCCGTCTCACGGTCAAAAGTCTCATAATTCACATCCGAGGGGTGCACGCGGTGAAACCAATATAAGTAATGTGACCTTTGAAACATGTGAAAGGTAATGAAATGTGCGCATGAGGTTAGCAACATCATTATGTGAAAACATTGATATGAAATTCAATTACTTGAATCCAGGCTTTCTGAAAGTAGCACAGCTGTAGTAGTAGCGCTTTGATTCTTTTGGAGTGAAAAATTGAACCCATCTCATTACCATAGTTGACCCGATCATTACCGGGTCGTGTAAGGCTAGGTTAATCTTAATTATTATCATTACCATTGTTACTCTCATTTTTACCGTGTAGAGCGGGAAGGAGGGGTTAGGAGAATCATAATTATCCCCATTACCGTAGTTAAATAGTTACCCCCATTTCTTCCAGGGGTGGTAAGAAATGAGAATCATAATTATCCCCATTACCATAGTTAAATAGTTAACCCCATTTCTATCCGTGGTCGAAGGAATAATTCCACTCGAGTTACAAACAAACAAACCTGTTTCCTATCATTTGCATCGGCAGTTACAACAACATTGGTTTTACATGATGCGTTTTCTAATCCCATGCACAACCCTCTTTAATCGTTCTTTAAGACATATTTGGAAGGTTACAGCGGCCCTCTTTTTTCATTCCCGAGTGAATGCGATTCCCTTATTTGTACAAGGAGGTAATAAAAGGTCTCAATCAATTGTTTGTCAATCAAGTAACATTATGATCAACACGAGATCTCCTCGTGCATTTCCTAAGTAGGCCTGTCCGTACACTACTGGTGGTGTTTCTCTCGATACTTAACTGTCACAAAGCTCCAGCCTTTTCCAAGCTCTTGCCACTGTTGTCTTCCATTTCAGACGGCAGAGCAGAAGTACAAAACGTGTATCTCTATCATTGACTCGCCATTACCCGGTCTGCAGCAAGCACTATCCATCCGATAATTACAGTTTTTATTCAGCGAATACTTTTAGCTGCACTCTGGCTGCCACGTGATATCAGGGTCAGAAGTCAGTTCTACAACACGAATGGTGATACTTTTTTCTTCTTCAACAGCCAATTTTAAATGCGAGCTTTTGAATCTAGAATGTCAGCTCATTATTTGCAGTAAAAGTGAGATTTGACTGTTTAGAGTTGTGTCCGATTTGCGGTTGGTGAATTGAGTGCGCTGTGCAGCATGTTACATACAAACTTTAGTATCTGCGCACTTCTACATCGTACATCCGTTTTCTCCTATTCTTTGTTTGCGTGTTAAATTTTCTTGGCATTTCGCTAGCCCTTGGCTTGGTGCAGGGCAGATGTTTGGTGACCCAACTTGGCATTACCTCTGAAAACTAATCCACGCTCGGCAAGGAATTGTATAGTATAGAGTGTCCCACTTTCTGTCGGCACCTGGTTTTCCCTTATGACTTTTAAACCAATCAGCGTAATTCACTAACATTTGATATGGGGATGCTGTAAACCAGTTGGACGACAAGGAACCGTTCACTTTATTCTCAGACGATGGTTATGTTTAATGGCTATTTTTGAGACCTGAGACTTATTTATATATTTGCACTCACATGTGTATGCGTGTCTGTGTATGTGTGCATATATATATATATATATATATATATATATATAAGTATGTAGCATGTCCTTTGCAGAACGTCGCTTCTTACAAATGCCAACCCATTTGGGTGTTGAAAGTTTCTTGGAATGTGTGAAGTACGGTAGACTGTCCTAACTTTTTTTTACATGGAAACGCGATCGTACTAAGAAAAGAACCAAGTGTTAGCTAAACTACACAGGGAAGTACTCCTTCCCGGTGCGTTGGGATTGTGAAGACGAGCGAATGTCAAAGCTAGTATACATATAAATATATAGACGAAGAGACAATGTGCCGCAGAGCTTGGGATGTGAAGGGCAAACATGAACCAGTTGTATTAATCTGGCCGTTACTGATTGTAAGACGTTTTAAACATGTTGCAGAGCCTATCTACAATTTGAACCATTGATTTTTACAGTTTATATAAATATATATCATAGTTCTTGTTCATAGTAGACCTGTACTTCTATAGGAGCAGATGCCCATGTGCAGGTCCCAGCTCTGGTATGAGATGGATGTAGCCGGGAGAAGGGTTTTTGGTTAGCGGGCTAGGCTCGAGCAGCTTAATACTCCGGGACAAGCGCTTACGGAGGGTGGTTAACCGATGTGCGAATCTATCTTAATAGACTAAAACATTAGAGCAAATTAGGCCTGCAGCCTGTTAGGCGCCATCTATGCTATTCTAAACAAACCACATAACCATGGCCGGAGTTATGCCATGTCATACAGTTAGTCGCCTCTTACGAAATTTCTCTATGTGAGGCAGTGGTGCTATTCTTTTCCTTGTCATACACAAAGACCCCGGCAGACCACTCGGGCCTATATATAAAATATATAAATCTTTTTCTTCGCTTTTTTTATTCCTGTGCCTTTCAGCCTCGGGATATCGGGTTATGAGCAGGTTTCTTGACTGAATCTCTGTATGTGTCGGCCCTTGACTTTGTATCCATATGTAAATATACTGTAAAAACCTCCACATTAAGATGTGGAGGGTCGCTCTGCTTGTTGCTGAATGCTCTTCGCACCCGAAGCTGTGCGACACACTGTCTCTTCGTGTCAATTCGCATCCCAAATCTATCAAATGGATCACTACCCAGAGCATAAGGAAATATGACGTGTATCTCATCTAGCACACACGATCAAAGAACACAGTACTAGTAGAGCCCAGCCCGCTAAGTAGAGAAATGCACATACAGGCTACCATGAACTCGCAGAGGAGCTGGCACCTGCTCCAGGACAACCACCCCCTGGTAGATGAACAGGTCGTCTCAGACGATGAGTAAGTCTTCTCTGCACAGCTGATGTTTGGTGTAGTCATAGACAGAAAAAATACCCACTTTGTATTTTATCTTTTAACATAGTTTTACGTACATCCACCCACCCCTCCTCACCTTTCCTCCTCCTCCATCAACAGTGTATCTATCAGTTGGCCAATAATGGTGGATGGAAGATAAAAAACATCACTTTTTCGTTTGTTGCCAGATCCCTCTACGTGTACAGTTAAGAATAGATCAAATCGGACCAATATCTCTTGAGTGCTTACAATGATGCCATTGACTGATAACCTAAATTACATGGAATTGCCTCTGAAAGCTAATCCACGATTGGTTTGGAATTGTAAAGTGAAGTGTATCTCACTCGCTTTCGGCACCTGGTTTTCCTTTATAATTGTTAAACCGATTAACCTAATTGCGATAACATTTGGCATGGACTGTGAGCCAGTTGGGAGATGAGGAACACCGTAATGACGTTTTTTTGCAGGATAACCCCACATGCGACACCTCAAATTTCAACATAGCTGTAATTGCTTCCTTTCTTGAACATTGTGTATTTTGTAAGAGACTTTGGCCTCCAATGTCGCCCGACCTTGTCCCACCTTTTTTCTTCCTGTGGAGGGTGCTGAATGGGAAAACGTTATATCAAGCCAATGATTCTCATGGAACTACACGAAAACATTATGTTACATCTGTGACTCGTGATGTGTTGATGAATACATCCATAACATGGAGAACTATTTGCAGGTATGCCTTGATGCTAATTACGGCCACTCTCATGATCTTCTCTGAGCTCAGTATGCATCTTACACACTAATGTACGTCCATGTCGAATGTTAGAGATTTACGTTCATTTTTTTACAGGTGTAGGGAAATGCATGTGGCTTGTAGCGAGTGAGACACCATGTAGCAACCACACGATCTAGAACAGATTTTGCATATGTCAGTTCATCTTGCTGTGGTCTCATAATAAGGTTATTCACACAGTCAGTAACATTTGAGAAAAAGTGATGATAGCTTCTCTATTTTTGCTGCTTTTATCATCTAGAATACGTTAATGTATTTTTCAATAACAATATCCCACTGTTGCAAATGAGATCTCATCTGTTGAAAACAGTTTCCACTGAAAACAAAAGGTTTCAACTTTGCACGATGAATAAAACAATTAAAAAATAAAAACTCATTTTCTTTCTGCCATCAGGCAGCCAATTGTAAAACAAAGTTTTTCAAAAACATATTTTGTGTTTGTTGCCGATTTGGAACAAATTAACAATGGTGGAAGTTTTATTTTTACATTATTTATTTCACACATCCCGCATATTATTTCTTACGTTGACAGGCCGCCACAATACCATTGCCAATCAAACTATTTCATGTATTGGCTTCTGCACCAAACTTGTCGAGCAGGAAAAGAATCAATAAGTTGTTTAGTTGTATTCTGCGCATGGACCCATTTCCGAAAGCTTGTAAATTGTTTGTGTTGTTTTTTTGTTTGTGGCTTTTCTCCATGTTTCAGAGCAATACATCAGCACGGACTTTATCTTGGAGTTGACCATTGCTGTTGTTTTTGTTGCTCTTGTTTCTGTGAATTACTATAATTTTCCAAATACGATGAAAGCTCCTCTGACACTTTGTATTCTCAATTTGACATCTGTGTCTGCGACTGATATTTTGTCTATATTATCACCAAGATAGATGAACGATTCCACATCATGTCGGTTGATTTTCCGCTATCAGACTTACTTCAGGAGACATTGCATTGTGTATGAAGTGTATGAAGCCATGAAAATGCTGAAGAGAGGGAAGGCTGTAGATGTGGATAATATCCCAGCAGAGCTCCTACAAGTGGGAGGTGAGGCAACAATTGATACCCTGACATACATCTGAAATAGAATTTGACAGACAGGAGAGTGGCCCACCAGCTGGACAAAATCAGTAATTATACCACTGCCTAAATCAGGAAACCTTAATATGTGTCAGAACTATCGAACAATCAGTCTAATAAGTCATCCAAGTAAAGTTCTCTTGAGAATAATACTTAACAGACTGAAACCACAGGCAGAGAATATCATTGCTGAAGAACAAGCGGGCTTTCGAGCGGGAAGGAGTACCATCGAGCAGATATTTAATCTTCGGCTAATGAATGAGAAGTACTCAGAGTATTAACAACAACTCGACCATGCCTTCATCGACTTTAGAAAAGAGTTTGACAGAGTATGGCATGCGGCGCTATGGTCAACAATGACGCATTATAAGTTCAACAGTGATATTGTGAGGGTAATTGCAAACCTTTATGAGCAGGCGACAATAAGAGAGAATAATGGAGACTACCTTAAAAGAACATGTTGGCACGGTTAAAATAGGTAACAGGCGTATCACAAACTTCCGATTTGCTGATGATATTGATGTATTGGCAGGAACAGAAAGTGAACTCTAGGAGTTGATTGGTAGCTTGGATTGAGCGGCCCTGAGTTTTGTTATGGAAATAAATTCAGATAAAGCAAAGCTCATAACATAGCAGGGTTTAAATATGTAATAAAGGCAAATGAGCAGGAACTTGAGGTGGTAAGACGTTTCAAATACCTGTGATCATTGATCAGTGAAGAGGGATCGAAGCCAGTGGTAATTGCAAGAATAGCACAAACAACAGCGGCGCTGACTAGGCTGAAACCTATATGGCAAGACAAGCGGCTCGCCCTCGGCATAAAAGTTAGACTAATGCGCTCTTTGGTGCTATCAAAATTTATGTATGCCTGCGAGACCTGGACCATGTCAGCGGATATCCAGGGCAGAATACATGAAATGGGAATGAGGTGCTATAGAAAACTCCTAAATGGTACACATAAAGATCGTGTCACGAACGTAGAAATCCGTCTGAGAGTTAAAGACGCTATTGGTCCATTTGAAGATCTGTTCACAACTATCAAAAGACGAAAGATGCCCTGGTGTGGGCACGTCGCGAGGTCCAACGGAATTACCAACTCGATACTCTTTGGTTCCGTTCCGGGACAGATAGGGCGAGGACGTCCATGGAAGAGATGGGTAGACAACATCACTGAGTGGTCAGGCGTTCGTCCCGTTGAGATACGACAGGCGGCGACAGACAGAGAGGGATGGCGTGGGATTTTGGGAGTGTCTTCATGTGTGCCCCAACGACCTGATGGGTTACGGGATGAACTGAACTGAACTGATCATGTGGGAGTGCGTCTTTCACGT
Source organism: Ariolimax columbianus (assembly GCA_036924085.1). Classification (NCBI taxonomy): domain Eukaryota; kingdom Metazoa; phylum Mollusca; class Gastropoda; order Stylommatophora; family Arionidae; genus Ariolimax; species Ariolimax columbianus. The sequence goes on from JAVGWX010000004.1 coordinate 51,894,319, forward strand.
GTATATGGTTGTTGTGTTTCATTGAGTCTTCTGAAATGTGTTTTTCCTCTGCGCATGTGTAGCCCGATTGCCCACCCCTCATTTAGTATAATTATTGAATACTGATTACCGTTCGAGACAGAAGAGTAAAGTCATTTGCAAAGTTCAGATCATGAAATTGTTAAGTCAGAGCACAGTGCATTCTGTTAGTGTGGATTAATATTGTCTTATACAGAATATATTCAAGAGCCTGCAGATAGGATAATGATGATATGCTTGTCCCAGTTTTTATCTCATAGGGCTATGAAAGCTGACTTCCATGTAGAATTCGGAATTTCATGTCTTCCTAAGTCCTCCTAAATTGTGTTAGTGGTCTTCAGGGGCACTCAGCAGTGCTTGAGAAACTTCATGGCGACTCATGGGTGCTTGAGAAACTTCATGGCCACTCAGCAGTGCTTGAGAAACTTCATGGCGACTCAGCAGTGCTTAAGAAACTTCAGTGGTACTTCACAGTGCTTGAGAAACTTCATGGCCACTCAGCAGTGCTTGAGAAACTTCATGGCCACTCAGCAGTGCTTGAGCAACTTCATGGCTACTCAGCAGTGCTTGAGCAACTTCATGGCGACTCAGCAGTGCTTGAGAAACTTCAGGGGTACTTCACAGTGCTTGACAAACTTCATGGCCACTCATCAGTGCTTGAGAAACTTCTTTGGTACTTCACAGTGCTTGTGAAACTTTATGGCAACTCAGCAGTGCTAAAGAAACGTCATGGCCACTTAGCAGTGCTTGAGAAACTTCAGGGGTACTTCACAGTGCTTGAGAAACTTCAGGGGTACTCCACAGTGCTTGAGAAACTTCATTGGTACTTCACAGTGCTTGAGAAACTTCAGGGGTACTTCACAGTGCTTGAGAAACTTCATGGCCACTCAGCAGTGCTTGAGAAACTTCATGGCCACTCAGCAGTGCTTGAGAAACTTCATGGCCACTCAGCAGTGCTTTAGAAACTTCCTGGCCACTCAGCAGTGCTTGATACACTTCATGGCCACTCAGCAGTGCTTGAGAAACTTCATGGGTACTTCACAGTGCTTTAGAATCTGCATGGCCACTCAGCTGTGCTTGAGAAACTTCATGGCCACTCAGCAGTGCTTGAGAAACTTAATGGCGACTCAGCAGTGCTTGAGAAACTTCAGGCGTACTTCACAGTGCTTGAGAAACTTCATGGCCACTCAGCAGTGCTTGAGAAACTTAATGGCGACTCAGCAGTGCTTGAGAAACTTCAGGCGTACTTCACAGTGCTTGAGAAACTTCATGACCACTCAGCAGTGCTTAAGAAACTTAATGGCGACTCAGCAGTGCTTGAGAAACTTCAGGCGTACTTCACAGTGCTTGAGAAACTTCATGGGTACTTCACAATGCTTGAGAAACTTCACGCCACTCAGCAGTGCTTGAAAAACTTCATGGGTACTTCCCAGTGCTTGAGAAACTTCATGGGTACTTCACAGTGCTTGAGAAAAGTCAGGGGCACTTCACAGTGCTTGAGAAACTGTAACAGTGATTCTCTGTCAAAGCTGTCAAATGCTTTTCCATAGCCTACGATTCCGATATAAAGCGATGTTCTATTCTACACTTTGTTCAACTACTAGTCTCACTATCTATCTGGTCTTTACGTGATCTATTTTATTACAAGCCGGCTAGTTCTTTTGTCGCCTGTGTACTCTTTTAATCTATTATGATCATTTTTAATGTGTCCCCTGCCACTGATAATAACATCATTTCTCTATACTTGTAACCCTGTTACATATCTCCCTACTTTGACTACTTGACTTGTTTGGTTTCATTTCAGTTTGCTAGTATTTTTCCTCTGCTCAAATCAGTTTGTTTACCATTTCTCTGGGCGTTTTGATTCCTGAATTTATTGTTTCATCTGAGAAGCATCATCTGATCCTGTAGCTCTATCGTCTTTTAGAAGCATTATGACTTTCTTGATTTCTTGTTTGTTTTGTTTTCTCAAATATCTTGCCGCTTCGTTTCCGTAACTGAATTTCTTGTGAATGCTGTGGAGTTAATATGTTTAAAAGTTATTATTGTAACTATCTCTTCAGCTGCTAATTTATGTTGCTAATCAAATTGCTACCTAATCTTTGATAAAGTCATTTACTTGCTTAAATTCCCCCGTTACGTTCTTTGTGTTGATGTATGTGTCTTTAAATTTTTCTTGCTCTGCAATCTCCGCGACCTCTTTTGCGAGCTCATCATTATATTTCCTCTTATCACGTCTAAAATCCTTTCTAACATTTGAGGCTTCGCTGTTCATTTCCTGAGCCTTGGCTGCTCTAGTAGTTCTGGTTTTTCTTTTGTTGAAATCTGTACTCTTAACTTTGTATTTTTTTTTATCTTTGCTATGATGCGAATAGCCATTTTCATTTTTGATATTTGTAATTAACGCAGACCATTCTGTTATAACGTTGGATTTGTTGTGCCGACGTTGTTCCTAGGCTGTATATATATATGCTCGAGCCTAGTCCACTAAGCAAGAAACCCTTCTCCCGGCTACATCTACCTCATACCAGAGCTGGAACTTGCACAGGGGCATATGATCCTGTAGAAGTATAGGTCGACTAATAACACATTATTATTTTAATAAACATGTCTGTAGCATCGTACAAGCAAACTAATTGAACGTGTTTGAGTGATGGAGTTGTTAGAATGCTTGCTTATCACGCAAAGAGTACAAGTTTGCTACCAGCGAAACGCGCTAGTCTAACCAGGATAAAATACGTATTCTCATTTTACAAGTAGGGAATACAAGGATGCCAGGAACTAAGCAAGTGTGTTTCTGTTTCTAAGATTCGGCCTCACAGCAATTTAAAATACCCACAGATGATCAGTCACTCTCAGCAAATTACGAAGGCTCTGGATGTTGATGGTTCACGTATCTCGCTGGTTATACACAGTACTGCTCCGTCATCTCATGCGCTCAACTCCGCTCGAACCTTGTTTTATTTCAACGCTGTGCAGTCTGGGGATTGCTGGTTCATCCATTGCGATGTCCTCATTCAACAGGTGGTCATTGATCGATTTCAAAATATCGGAAATATCCATCACTAATGTGCCAATGGTTGGAGATTGGGAAACCAAGTTGTCAGGTCTTTCATTTATATGAACCACAGTATAACTAGAACAGTAGAATCATGCTAGCCCTGGAGCTATGAGGCTGCAACAATTGGTATCCACTCGTACCTCAGCTATTCTGCCAGTTTTTTTTGAAGTAAGTTATATCATCTTTAAAAAAAAGTCAAGATCTATTTTTAGCACATCATCTCAAACAGCAGTGTTTTTTTTATAAGACTAACTTTATGATTTACTCTTTGTGTGCGTCCAAAATGTTTGCATTTTTTATTTGTTTAATTTTCTTTCTCCATTTTGTTTTCATTTTCCAGGGAGTAGATTTATTTATTTGAGAAGGTGCAGTAGAGGGATTGGGTTAGCACCGTAATCGTAGTCTACTTATTTAGTCTTAAACAACCTTTTGGTTCACGGCTTGAAATGTTTATGTTCTGTGAAACCTTCCGAGCAGGTCGCTAAAGGCGATTAGCTGTTCATCCGTGCTAGCCATCTCGTCATGATGTCGTTCGAAGATGCTCTTGGCGAGCTCTTCACTCTTGGCAATGTTTTTTTTTTTCGTGGCAATAAACACTGGTTCATTTTAGACTTTGACTTGTACTGAAGGAGGCTGACTTGAGCTCTTCTGGCTATAGTGCAATACAGGGTTGATCAGTAGACTCAACACTATGGTGATCAGGAGTCAATTTCTAGTTGTAGGGGCCGCTGTGGTCAAGAGGTACGGCACTACCTTTCAAAGCGATGAAAAGAAACGCTGGGAGATCCAGTCCCGCATTTTTCAAGCGACCCCTGGTCTCAAGGGAGGTGAGACTAAATTGCCTGCGTCCTGAATTACCTCCAGTCGTCTCGACCTATCATTTTGCCACTGGTCCAAGGTAGTCCGGGACTAGAGAGTGAGGTTGATGGCCAGCGCACTACAACTTCATTATAATCAAAATACAGCGCGTGTTCGTTACATCATCGAAACCAAAAGAAAACCGTCTGATGATGTCGCCAACATCGCTTGCGATGGGAAACTAACCTGTTTTCAAGAACATGGTGAGATCATTGTTGTTGTTGAATATCCATCGTGATTATATTTTCTCATTTGTGCACCATGAAATTGGCGACAAGTGGCGGGCTACAGTAGTTTTCCTCATATTCTGAGAGTCCTGATGAAGTTGACACGTGGTCCCCCAGGCAGTTGTACTACGCTTGACACCATCCGAGTGACGCTCACTAATACGAAAATCACGCCAATGCCCATTTCATTAGCCAGACTAAAAGACTGTTTCTAGGGAAAACTGCGGAGCAATGAGGTGGTGTCTTGGCCAGCGTAGTTTACCAAACCTTGACTATATGAAGACGGCGTAGCATAGGGGAGAAGAGTCATAATACCAACGCACTCGGTTCGTTTCACGGTCGTGTTCAATTTTGCAGATATGGGTGTTTTTTTTAGGTTTTACACGTACTGAAAGTAATTGCAACATACAAAACTGTACACTTACCAAGAAACATATACCAGCCAAATAGAAGCGACGTTCTGCAAAGGATATGTTACTTAATTATTTTGCTTGACTATCATTGTCTGAACAGTGCGTTTTACCTGACCTTGACTATCATTGTCTAATCAGTGTGTTTAACCTGACCTTGACTATCATTGTCTGAACAGTGTATTTTACCTGACCTTGATTATCATTGTCTGAACAGTGTATTTTACCTGACCTTGACTATCATTGCCTGATCAATGTGTTTTACTTGACCTTAACTATCATTGTCTGATCAGTGTATTTTACTTGACCTTGACTATACTTTTCTGAGCAGTGTGATTTACCTGACCTTGACTATTTTTGTCCGATCCGTCCATTTTAACTGACCTTAACTATCATTGTCGGATCAGTGTATTTTACATGACCTTGACTATCATTGTCTGATAAGTATTTTACCTGACCTTGACCAATAGGGAGCTGATAAACAAAGTATCTGGCAGCTTTACTTTGGATATGTACGACAGTTGATGGACTACATCTTTCCCACACAGACCCCTGTAAGTACAAATAAGATCGAAACAATTGTCCCCACTGGATATAGCAGAAGAGGAAAGCCATATTCACCGTCTGCCAGAGGAGAGAGAAACGGAATATCGGTTTTTTGGACCACCCACCTTGGGAAAATCTATGCCTGCCAGTCATAAAAACACACCTGACAGAAAAAGTGGCCTCCAAGGGACTTCACCTAATATCTCTACCTTGGAGATAGTCTCTAGATACCCAAAAGGGGCAGTCCTGGCCGCCACGGATGGATCGGCATTCAAATCTACCTTATTTGCACTGTCTTGTATCCATATGAAAAGCCCTGATTGGTCCATATACGCGTTTTGTGATTCATGCGACAAAAACCGTTCAAATGATGAAGCGGTGGCAGAGGCTATAAATCAGCAGTTGAGAATTTGCAACAACTGCTTGGCTTTGGAGAATTGTTTCCGATGGACATTGTGATCTTTGGTGATTACAAGTCGGTTCTGGGGGCGCTGAAGAACATCCTATACAAAGAAAAGGAGATTTTCTTGGTAGAGAGAGCGATCAACAACATCATCACTGCCTACGGGATGAATGTCACCTTGTTATTGATCCCTGGACATAGTGGGATACTAAGGAACGAGATGGCCGACAGATTTGCAAAAACAGGAGTCTCCGAACAACAATTTAATAGGCCTTGCAGTAACCACACAGTAAAACGAATTATTAAGAATTATACAGGGAAATCTGGATGAACATGTGGGCGACGGGAACAACAGGTCGAAGTGTATTTAACGAAATACCAAAGCCAAAAATTAACGACATAAATAAACTACATAGATCCGAACAGGACATAGCCACTTTAACCACATCATTCACAAGCTCCTGAGATTGTGCAGACATTGCTCTCATCCTAATGAAACAGTTCGACAACTACTCATTGAGTGCAAGGCGCCTGCGGACATCAGGAAAATACTCTTACGAGCACTGCCGACAATTGCTAACACACTGTACGGTGCAGTGAAACAACTGAAGAAGACCTTATCTATATAAGAAACGTATTGGGCTGCCAAGAGCAGGCTTACTAGTCAGCTATGGGATAACAACAACAACAACAACACAACTTAGACTAACATTATCTGATCAGTATGATTTGCCTCACCTGACATTAGTCTCCTCTCTTCAAAGCTTGGCCATGTTTGGTCAAGGAAGATTAGGAGGGGATCTTGGTCAGTATAATTTACTTGACCTTGAATAGTATTGTCTGATCAGTATATTTTACCTGATCTTGACTGACATTGTCTGATCAATATATTTTACCTGACCTTGACTAAAATTGTCTGATCAGTACATTTTACTTGACATTTATTAGCACTGTCTCATCACTATATTATACTTGACCTTCATTAGCATTGTTTGATCACTGTAATTTACGTGACCTTGATTAGCATTGTCTGATCACTATATTTTACCTGACCTTGACTAACATTGTCTAATCAGCATATTTTACCTGACCTTGACTAACATTTTCTGATCAGTATATTTTACCTGACATGACTAACATTTTCTGATCAGTATATTTTACCTGACATGACTAACATTTTCTGATCAGTATATTTTACCTGACATGACTAACATTATCTGATCAGTATGTTTTGCTTCACCAGACGTTAGTCTCCTCTCCTCAAAGCTAGAGCATGTTGGGTTATATAAACTGGATTGCACCTTTGACGCTCTATAACCCTGTAATGAAAAACCTTTACTATAAAATCCCCCACCTCGAATGGTGTGATACGTTTCATTGAGAGATACCAGCTGTAGTATTGCTCCTATAATTTAGTTGAACTAAAATATCCAAATCATCATCACCATCAACCTAGCCTTCACTAACTGCAGGGACGGTCGTGTATAACGATCAATAGTCCTCACTGCTTTAAATGCACCCCCATCCTTTCACTTTGCAGACTGCAGCGATGTGGAACATCTCAAAACAATGGTGTGTTTGTGAAGATTTTCCTGTACCTTGCCGATGGACATATCTGATTGCGTATTTCAATAACTGGTTTTGCACCTGACAAAGACCGTTATTGCTTGTTGTATCCTATTTTTGATTACGATATGGATCTCTATAATGATCAAAATGAATATATAACTAAGGATTTTAAACAGCATTGAGAAGTTGGTCTTTGTCATATGGAGCGGGTGACTACACTCAATTTTAGTTGATTACAGGGATTACTCAACAAATCTCTGAGAGAGATTCTAGATCTGCAGTGGTTTGTCAGGTTACAAATATAAGCTTATGTCAGAGAACGGGATCAAGGCAGGAGGAAAATAAATCTTAGGAAGATTGTGACGTTGTAAAGCGCTCATATTACGTACGCCCTAAACCAATATTTCCAGGCAGTTTCTGTCGTGGAGCACCTAGGAGAACGAAAAGAAATACCAAAAAAATAACAGTGTGTGTGAGAGAGAGAGAGAGAAGAGAGAGAGAATTGACTGAGGCCATGTGTACCACAATGTGATTAGGATAAAGAGAGATAGACCGAAAGAGATTTGGTTGATGGCTTATGTACCCCAATATAAGGATAAAAAGAGACTAAGATAGACATAAAGAAACAGACAGAAAGCGATTTGGTTGATGGCTTATGTACCTCAACATAGTCAGAGTAAAGAGAGACCTAGAGAGACACAGAGAAAAAGAGTTTGTTAATGACTTAATGGCCCCCGTTATAAAGGTAAAGAAGGACCAAGAAAGACAGAGAAATTGAGCTTGTTATTGACATATTTTCTCACAATGATATGGATAAAGAAGGACCAAAAAAGACAGATAAATTAAGTTTGTTATTGATATATTTTCTCACAATGATATGGGTAAAGATAGACCGAGGGAGACAGAGAAAGAGAGTCTGTTAATGGCTTATGCTCCTCACAATGATTTGGGTAAAGAGACCGAGATAGACAGAGAAAAAGAGTTTGTTGACAACCTGTGCAAAAACTGTCAATCGTCGACGATGAGGTTCCCGACACTGTCCTTGTCCCACCGACATTGTCCTTGTCCCACCGACATTGTCCTTGTCCCCCGACATTGTCCTTGTCCCACCGACATTGTCCTTGTCTCACTGACAGTGTCCTTGTCCACCGACATTGTCCTTGTCCCACCGACATTGTCCTTGCCCCACCAACATTGTCCTTGTCCCACCGACATTGTCCTTGTCCCACCGACATTGTCCTTGTCCCACCGACATTGTCTTTGTCCACCGACATTGTCCTTGTCCCACCGACAATGTCCTTGTCCACCGACATTGTCCTTGTCCCACCGACATTGTCCTTGTCCCACCGACATTGTCCTTGTCCCACCGACATTGTCCTTGTCCCACCAACATTGTCCTTGTCCCACCGACATTGTCCTTGTCCACCGACATTGTCCTTGTCCCACCGACATTGTCCTTGTCCCACCGACATTGTCCTTGTCCCACCAACATTGTCCTTGTCCACCGACATTGTCCTTGTCCCACCGACATTGTCCTTGTCCCACAGACATTGTTCTTGTCCCACAGACATTGTTCCCTTCCCACCGACATTGTCCTTGTCCCACCGACATTATCCTTGTCCCACCGATATTGGCCTTGTCCACCGACATTGTCTTTGTCCCACCGACATTGTCCTTGTCCAACCGACATTGTCCTTGTCAACCGACATTGTCCTTGTCCCACAGACATTATCCTTGTCCCACAGACATTGTTCTTGTCCAACATACATTATCCTTGTCCCACAGACATTGTCCTTGTCCCATCGACATTGTCTTTGTAACACCGACATTGTCTTTGTCCCACCGACATTGTCGTTGTCCCACTGACATTGTCCTTGTCCCATCGACATTGTCCTTGTCCCACCCACATTGTCCTTGTCCCAACGACACTGTCCATCTCTCACCGACATTGATCTTGTCCCACCCACATTGTCCTTGTCTCACCGACATTGTCCTTGTCCCATCGACATCAAGTCAATGCCGGTACGATCAGTTTTCTTGAGTGAAGTGCACACAAGATCAGCAAACAGATATTATATATGACTCCACTAGGGGTAATCTCCAATTCTCGCATGTGTTCAGGGCTGCCGAACATGGTCGTCTTGTCAGTTATGGCTTTTGGGCTGAGCCTCGGGCATAATTTCAATGAGTCTCTCAGAATGTCCTTACAAAGTTTCTTTGGACACCCATCTTCTTCGTCTGCGTTCGTTCTCTATCTCCAGCTACCAAAACCTGAACAGGGCTTTATAAGTACAAGGATGTAGTACGGAGAACGGAATGCGCTGTGCCACTATTTTACAGCTTGACTTCGATATTTGCACCTCTGGATCCGACACATCCATCTTTGCCGGCTTTGGACACCCTGTCTTGCACCATACCTCACGCAGCTCCCCATACAGGAACCTCTTTGGTAGCTGTTCATTTGGCATACGTGTAAGATATCCGAGCCATCCTAGCCGTGCCGTTTGGAACACTACTTGAATGCTGAGCATGTCAGCCTTCTAGAGCTCCTCAACATCACCGACACGATCCTGCCATCGGATGTGGAGTAATAACCTCAGGCAACATGTATGGAAACGTTATAGCCTCCTTGCATTTCTATAGTACATACACTGTCCAGCGTACAGCAGGGTTGTCAGGATGGCTGCACGATAAGTCCTGAGCTTGGTCTTGACGCTGAAGTCACGACGCCTCTTTACCATCGAGTGAATTCCACCAAAGGCTATGCACGGCTTTCCTATTCTGCTTTCCATCTCATCATCGAGGAGACAGATCTCAACAGCGTGCTACCTTGGTATGTATTTTTATCAGCAACCTTTTCCGTCTGCCCACTGACCATATCTGGTTGTGTGTACAGTGTACTTGGTGACGGTTGGTACATAACTTATGTTTTCTTGGCCCTTTAAGTAAGGACATAATTATCACATGCGGAAGAGAACCGATCCATGCCCACCTGCACGTTTCATTCTCAGTTGCTGTTCAGGGAAGAGTCGTCAGCAAAGACAAGGTCTCGAATCGTGACGTCAGCAAACACAACGAGGAAGGGAATTAGCTAACCCAGATTATAAAACATCTTGAAGTCCAGTACAATAAAGTCTACAACTTCATCCCCGACAGCAATGTTTCCTATGGAAATGCATTTTCTTCTACAGCAGAATCGAACTTGTCTAATCTCATAACATGTCCTAATTCAAAAATAAATAATACATCATGTTTATATTTGATGCCTTGCGCGCCGACTGTTTTCATCAAATTCTACTTAGCCTTCCTATCCATCGGACTTCAAACATTCTTATGCAAAATCATATTTATTTAGCTTCCAGAGACATGCTTTGTTTGCTTTGCAAAAATTCATAATTAATTTGCGTAGCGCAGGTATGGACACACAAAAAAATAGTTTGGTCACAGCCTACTGTATCTAAAGTAGGCTGTGGTTCGGTTCATTCTTTATAACTTAAAATGGCTTTGATGTATTTCATTGAATGTTATTTACTTTCTTGACATTTTTTGTTCAGATATTCTAGTTCTGATTTCTGAGTACATGAGTCATATGAATTTATTAGAATACTGATGTATGTAAAACTATGATTGATGATTGATGTATTCACTGTTTCGATCCAAATGAAGAAAACTTGAACTAGCACAGCGTGTTCTTTACAGGAAGCATGTATCCGCGCATGTGCAGTAGGTGGGTTTCAATGCTGTTGTTGAAGCTACTCGCGACTGGTTGAGTTTTTTTGACGTTTACGTTGTAGCAGGTCACAGTTGCTCTGGATATATGCAAAGACATCGTTGTGGTTATACTTCTGGGACTTAGCGTGTTATCAGGATCGCGACATTCACCAGATATGGGGTCTTGATGGCTAGTTTAATCACTAGCCTTAGTCAAATCTGTTCCTCTACGTGAGTGGTTAGCCTTGTGTAGGTTCCAGCTCTTGCGCGAGTTGGTAGTAGCAAGTGGTTGCGTTATTCTGCTTTGCGGTACTCAGTTTGTTAGGCCTTGTGCGGGTAGTTGTCTCGCCGCCGCGATTCAATTTCAACCAGTGTTCGTAAAGCGATCTCAGTCCCGCCAGGCGGAGCGATAGCTCGTGCTTGCGGAAAATGCTCGCTCCCATTTCCCCGTAGAGTTATTGGGGTGCGGTTTATTTTGGCGTCTCCTCCACCGAGGTGCGCTTCTCTGGTCCGTATCGAGAAACATTGTCAGACCGTGGTGATTTATCTAAGGCTTATAGCAGAGCTCGACAGTTCGTCTCGCTGGTGGTCAGACTCTCGCAAAGAGCTTGTGACCGGCAAATGGAAAGCAGGAATCGTGCCTCAAGGCCCTGTGTTCTCCCGGGGACCAACCTTCGGGAGAAGGGCAGGCCGGCAGGCCAAATTGTCTCTAGTCCCAGTGAAATTCATAGCTGAGGTCGTTGGAATCCGTTCTGCACAGAGCGCTGTCATCCCTAATCGAGCGAGCCCGGTCGGTCGGTCGTCTGGTGCGTGTAGGGGCCCCTGTCAGGCGGTCCTAGGTCGACGGAGTGAGGGACGGGTGGAACAACCGTCCGTCCGTTCCGTCAGTCGGTCCCTTCGGCCGTCCCCTGACGCTTTTTACACACCCGTCCTCCGCCGACCGGTGTGTGCGCTACGTACGTCTCCGACAGATATCTGGTTGATCCTGCCAGTAGTCATATGCTTGTCTCAAAGATTAAGCCATGCATGTCTAAGTTCACACTGTCTCACGGTGAAACCGCGAATGGCTCATTAAATCAGTCGAGGTTCCTTAGATGACACGATCCTACTTGGATAACTGTGGCAATTCTAGAGCTAATACATGCTTACCAAGCTCCAACCCTCGCGGAAAGAGCGCTTTTATTAGTTCAAAACCAATCGTCGTTTCCCCTCGCGGGGTTGCGGCGTCCCCACTGGTGACTCTGGATAACTTTGTGCTGATCGCATGGCCTCATGTGCCGGCGACGCATCTTTCAAATGTCTGCCCTATCAAATGTCGATGGTACGTGACATGCCTACCATGTTTGTAACGGGTAACGGGGAATCAGAGTTCGATTCCGGAGAGGGAGCATGAGAAACGGCTACCACATCCAAGGAAGGCAGCAGGCGCGCAACTTACCCACTCCCGGAACGGGGAGGTAGTGACGAAAAATAACAATACGGGACTCTTTCGAGGCCCCGTAATTGGAATGAGTACACTTTAAACCCTTTAACGAGGATCTATTGGAGGGCAAGTCTGTTGCCAGCAGCCGCGGTAATTCCAGCTCCAATAGCGTATATTAAAGTTGATGCAGTTAAAAAGCTCGTAGTTGGATCTCAGGCGCAGGCGGGCGGTCCGGCTCGCGCCGGTTCACTGCCCGTTGTCTCCTGCCCTACCGTCTGCCGGCTCTCTCCCACGGGTGCTCTTCGCTGAGCGTCCTGGGTTGGCGCGTTTACTTTGAAAAATTAAAGTGTTCAAAGCAGGCCTCGGCTGCCTGAATAATGGTGCATGGAATTATGGAATAGGACCTCGGTTCTATTTTGTTGGTTTTCGGAACTGGAGGTAATGATTAACAGGGACAAACGGGGGCATTCGTATTGCGGCGTTAGAGGTGAAATTCTTGAATCGCCGCAAGACGAGCTACTGCGAAAGCATTTGTCAAGAATGTTTTCATTAATCAAGAACGAAAGTCAGAGGCGCGAAGACGATAAGATACCGTCGTAGTTCTGACCATAAACGATGCCGACTAGATATCCACAGGAGTTGCATAGATGACACTGCGGGCAGCTTCCGGGAAACCAAAGTGCTTGGGTTCCGGGGGAAGCATGGTTGCAAAGCTGAAACTTAAAGGAATTGACGGAAGGGCACCACCAGGAGTGGAGCCTGCGGCTTAATTTGACTCAACACGGCCAAACACTGACATGATTGTCATGCCGAGAGCACTTTCGTTGGGTCTAATATGGAACGGGTGCTGGAATTAGACCTTCGAAAATCTGGGGCTATCCTCTCGGTAACTTGATTATCTCGCATCTAGTGTTCGCTAAAGGAATTGACGGAAGGGCACCACCAGGAGTGGAACCTGCGGCTTAATTTGACTGAACACGCCAATACTGTAGAACGACTGACAAATCGAGAGCACTACCGTTGGGTCTAATAATGAACGTACGCTGGTATTAGACTCACGAAAGACAAGTTAGCTCTCTAACATTCCAATGAAAGAACGCTACGGAAATCGTGTTTAACCCCGCAGAAACCGCAGATTTCAAATACCTGGTCATTGACAAACAAAAGCCCTCAATTAATTCGTCTGGTCAAATAGTGAACGTGTGCTGGAAATAGACCATCCGAAGGCAGGTCAGTTTTACCCTACTAATGACAGGGCGTTGCTACGGAAATCCAGCTCAATTCGAGAGGAGCCGCAGACACTTTGGTTCACGTACCAGGCTGATAAGCCAATGGCGCGAGGCTACCATGTGAGGGATTACGGCCGAACCCCTGTAAACCGGAATCCCGCCCAAAATCTCTGCAATGAGAGGCTCCTACACGTTCGGGACCTGGGGCTCGCGCCCCAGCCCTATCCAGTAGAGCCTCAGAAAGAGGTCACTGCCGTCCGCCGATCAAAGCGGGCGGACAGCTGCTTGATATTTACCTTATACAGCGATGGGGTGCGAAACCACCAACATAAGACTTAGTTCCTGGTCGGGGTGTCAAAAACAGTAGAGCAGCACCCTCACTGTGAACTGTCGAGACTCAACCAATGACCATGAGATCTGTCCGCACACTAGGCGAACAACATCTCCGTGACATTACCAGGCTTGTCCCCTGGTTAAATGCACTCCTGCCTCGATCTCTACCTCTGTACGCTATCAGCTACACCAATGGATGCAGAAGAGGTGCAGACTAGCGAAAATTGCACATCTGCCCTACTGTGTCAACCTCCCAGGTGGCGGTGATTGCTAGACGTACCATTACTGAAGATGTGCCGAGAAAATAAAGGGAGCAAAGAGGTACCCCGCCCACGTGCACATGACACGTTTCTGGCAGGACGTGACGATCCTGGGATACTGACACACTAGACTGCCTCTCTTCCGGGTTAGTACAAACCAGTACATAGTCCATATCATATATCATATATCATATATTACATCTCATATATCATTACCGCATCCTATAGACACGAGTAGTGAAGACTCGTCAGTTTTGTAAGACAACTTCCATAAGAGAGAAAACTCTGACCACAAACAACTGCTGCCTTGCAGATAGGCTGGGGACAGCCGAAGGCTAAGAAGGGCATCCCTACAGAAACGCCTGTTGAAATCGGATGCACGGGGTCACAAGCCTAACAAAACAGTGCAACGTAAATCGCAGTATGATGACAGTACAACCTATCAGAAAAACGTATGGCGCTCATCCTGCAGAGTCCCGCCAGGCAGCGATAGTGCCGGGCCTCACGCCTCGAAGGGGCCCACCCTTGACTACTGGTGGTCACCCACCCATATGTTGTGGAGTCAAGGCACATGGCTATAGGCAACCTCCATTGACCAAAAACTCAAGACCCTCAAAATACTACAGTGGAATGCGGAGGGAGTCATTAACAAAAAACTTTCCCTAACACATCACCTGCATGAAGGTAAGATTGACGTGGCATGTATCCAGGAAACGCACCTCAACAATAATCACAAATTCTCAATCAGAGGATACCAGACCTTCCGTCTCGATAGAGAAGGCCACAAAGGAGGGGTCCTGATACTGACCAGAAACTGCATACCGAGTAGCACGGTACCTGTCAGTCACACCGGACAAGCAGAAATTGTAGGAGTTGACATAATGGCTCAAGAGACGAAGCTCCGCATTTTCAATCTGTACGGACCACCAAATAGAGACCTGTCGCTCTCGAGTATGGAGGTCATAGACTCCAACTGCATAGTAGTTGGAGATTTCAACAGCCACTCGGAGAGATGGGGATACTCTGACACAGACAGCAGAGGTGACGAAGTGGAAGATCTCCCTAATCAATAGGCCGGAGGATAGCCCTAGTTTCTATTCTAGAACATGGCGTACCACCTCGACTCCAGATTAGGCCTTCTCCACACAGGACATACACCATAAAATAGACCGCCAGGTGCTAAACCAACTGGCAGGTAGCGACCACAGGCCGATCAGGCTAGACATTGGAATGGAAGTAGGCACACAGGAAACAAAACCGCTCCCACGTTGGAATTACAAACGAGCCGACTGGGACAGATTTGCAATCCTGACAGATGGGCTGTGTGAAACCATCAACACACGAAACAACAAAATTAAGCCCATGGTGGAAAGCCTAAGCAAAGCAATAATGCAAGCCGCCACTGAAACCATCCCAGAGGAGCTAGGAAAAACTATAAGCCCTACTGGATTGATTAGTTGCAGAAAGCGGAAGATGCAGTAACAAATGCTAGGAACATGGCAGAGCGAGAACAACTATAGAGGCAAACATCGTCCTCAAAGCCGCCACGGCGAAATACAAATACACTCTCAAGCAAACAGCAAGAGAGAGCTGGAAAAACAAAACGGAAAGCCTAAACCTGGACAAAGAAGGGAACAAGCTATGGAAGCTAGTCAGAGCCATGAACGACGAAACCCCGCCAAACAAACAAATTACCATCAAGCAGGGCGAAAACTTTCTCACCGGTAAGAAAGCCGCAAACGCTTTTGTCTATCACTATGCCAGAGATAACCTAATCGAGGTCCCTGCAGATAGGCATACAGACATTAGTAAAGAGCAAAAGCGGCCCGACAACATCAATACGGCACCTGAAGAGCATATGATGGCCAAATTAACAATGAGTGAAATGGAAGAGGCTACGAAAACATTAAAGAAAAGGAAATCTCCCGGAAAAGACGGGATAACAAACGAAATGCTGATGGGGCTGGGCCAAACAGCGAAGAGGAAACTGCTATCGGTCCTGAACCAAAAGGCTGGAAAAGGGGAATTGTACCCCAGGCATGGAAAGACGCAGTACTTGTACCAGTAACAAAAACAGGAAAGGACAAAGCAGATCCAAATGGATACAGGCCCATCCGCCTACTGAGCTGTGTCGGCAAGCTGATGGAACGTATGATAAACACCAGACTGATGTAGCATCTGGAAGAAAAACGAATACTAATTCCACAGCTAGCCGGCTTTAGACAGCACAGATCCACTGAGGACCAGGTCATCCTCATAGCCCAGGAAAAAGAAGATGCCTACCAGGCACAGAAGCACACAGTAGCGGTTTGGGTGGACCTGGAAAAGGCATTTGACAAAGTCTGGAAAGATGGACTTAGAGTCAAGCTAAGAAGAAGTGATGTCTGTGGGAAAATGTACAAGTGGATCAACCACTACCTCAAAAACGGAACGGCCAGAGTCCAAGTACAAGGGCAGATGAGCAGACAGGTGACACTCGAGCAGGGAGTACCCCAAGTTGGAGTACCGTCACCCACACTCTTCCTGGTGTATATAAACGACATTAAAGAGAATATACCAAGAAGAGTCCATAGCTGAATGTTTGCAGACGATCTGGCTATGTGGACCTCTGAAAAGAATCTCACCATAGCAAGAAATCGGATGCAGCAGGCCCTAACATCGCTGGAAGATTTGGCGAACTCATGGCTGGTCAAAATAAACGAGGAGAAAACCACATGCACAATATTCTCGCTTTCAATCAAACCCCAAAATACCAAGTTAAGTTTAAATGGCAAATTCCTGCAGCCAAACGATAACCCAAACTATCTGGGAGTCACATTTGATCGGCGCATAACATGGAAAAGTCAAACCGAGAGAAACCGAATGAGAGCCAGAAAAAGAATGGCAATCATAAGAAAACATGCTGGCACAAGCTGGAGAGCAGACGAAAGCATACTAAAGAAACTGTACACTGGAAGGGTGAGACCAGTTATCGAGTATGGCATTGCGGCATGGGCAACAGCAGCAAAGGCGAACTTCGATAAAGTTAGCAAACTTCAAAACCAAGCCATGAGAGTTATAACATGAGGCATGAAGTCAACGCCAATTGTAGAACTTGAAAAGATTACAAAACTGCAACCCATGACCGATAGAAGAGACTGCAGAGCCCAGCTGCAGTCAGAGAAACTCCGAAGACTGACCGACCATCCAATGCACCAGAGACTAAACAATTTGGGAAATGGGAAACTAAAGCGGAGAAACTTTGCAGAAATAGCCAAAGCAAAGATGCACGAAGATCCCATAAACGCACTAACAACACCAAAACCCATCACTACTGTACGAAAACCTACCTGGAGGCAGGATATATTTCCAGAGGTGGTAGAAAATATACCAGGTATTGGAAACAAAAACGGCCAGACTGAAAAAGAAAGGAGAGATACTACCCTAAGCTTTATATCGGAAAACTACCAAAGCATGGACTAGACCCATGCATACACCGACGGTTCTGTAACAAACACTACACAGAACGGAGGGGCAGGAGCATTCCTGAACCTACCAAATGGCAGAAAAATAACACTGTCATTCGCTACTGGTAAGTACACAAGCAATTTCAGAGCGGAGGCAGAGGCACTGAGGGCGGCAGTGGAAGAAATTATGACACATAAAGAAAATGAAAGCCATATAGTCCTGCTTACAGATGCTCTCGCCGTAGTCACAGCGCTAAAAAGCCAGAAAAACACTGAGCTTAATGACTTAAGAGCAGCACTCTGCA
Source organism: Ariolimax columbianus (assembly GCA_036924085.1). Lineage (NCBI taxonomy): Eukaryota > Metazoa > Mollusca > Gastropoda > Stylommatophora > Arionidae > Ariolimax > Ariolimax columbianus. Next base: position 51,912,118 of record JAVGWX010000004.1, read on the forward strand.
AACTGTGCCAGCAATCCAAAAAGGGTAGTGGTACAGTGGGTCCCATCACACTGCAACATCCAAGGCAACGAGGAGGCAGACAGACTGGCAAAAGAAGGTGCATTAATACCACAAACAGATGCTAGTATGACGTACGAAGAGTCAAAACGGCTTATCAAAGCCAGATACATTACAAAATGGGAAACCGAACATACTGGTTACACCAAAAACGATGCCTATTACCAGTTGAACCGAAGACAGCAGGTCGGTGTCTTCAGACTTGCACTGGCCACAATAGACTGAGGTACCACCTTTTCAACAAATTGAAGATATGTGGTACCGACGAATGCCCGTGCGGTACCGGTAAAATGACCGCTGAACATCTGCTGCAGAACTGCCCGACATACGAGGATCAGAGAGAGCAGATGTGGCCATCACCAGTGGAACTGCAAGACAAGCTCTATGGCAGTGGCGATAGCCTCAGGATGACCGCCGCTTTTTTCGAAAAAATAATGGTAACTGTCTGACTGCGTACGAAGAAGAAGAAGAAGCATCTCATAACATGTCCTAATTCAAAAATAAATAATACATCATGTTTATATTTGATGCCTTGCGCGCCGACTGTTTTCATCAAATTCTACTTAGCCTTCCTATCCATCGGACTTCAAACATTCTTATGCAAAATCATATTTATTTAGCTTCCAGGGACATGCTTTGTTTGCTTTGCAAAAATTCATTATTAATTTGCGTAGCGCAGGTATGGACACAAAAAAAAACAGATCGGTCACAGCCTACTGTATCTAAAGTAGGCTGTGGTTCGGTTCATTCTTTATAACTTAAAATGGCTTTGATTTATTTCATTGAATGTTATTTACTTTCTTGACATTTTTTGTTCAGATATTCTAGTTCTGATTTCTGAGTCCATGAGTCATATGAATTTATTAGAATACTCATGTATGTAAAACTATGATTGATGATTGATTTATTCACGGTTTCGATCCAAATGAAGAAAACTGGAACTAGCACAGTGTGTTCTTTACAGGAAGCCTGTATCCGCGCGTGTGCAGTAGGTGTGTTTCAATGCTGTTGTTGAAGCTACTCGCGACTGGTTGAGTTTTTTTGACGTTTATGTTGTAGCAGGTCACAGTTGCTCTGGCTATATGCAAAGACAAGAAAGAAAGACAATTTCCAGCCAAACGTTTATATGATGGTGCGTTACAGTGGCACTTTTACATCTCGAAGTGTATTTTAGAAGGCAGACATGGACGTCTCCGTCTGTACTGCGACATGAGGCGCTTTAGCAAGTTCATCACTACTGGGACCGATGTGTTGGTGCACGCTTCGTTGTGGTTATACTACTGGGACTTAGCGTGTTATCAGGATCGCGACATTCACCAGATATGGGGTCTTGATGGCTAGTTTAATCACTAGCTTTAGTCAAATCTGTTCCTCTACGTGAGTGGTTAGCCTTGTGTAGGTTCCAGCTCCTGCGCGAGTTGGTAGTAGCAAGTGGTTGCGTTATTCTGCTTTGCGGGCTGTGCTCGAGCAGTACTCAGTTTGTTAGGCCTTGTGCGGGTCTCAGCTGATGTCGCATTTGATTCTGCAGTGGGCACGGGTTGTCCAAGGAATTGCAAACGTTTCCGTTACTGGGTTCTGGGCGGAAGTTGTTCTACAACTCCAAAGAATGGAGGGGTTCGTTCAGGAGGTTCCTTTTCGCCGCGAGGGTCCCATAGAGTGGTTGTTGTGCTTCAGCGGTGCTTGCAGTTGTAGAACATCATGTACGTGTGGCATTTCCAGTATGCCACTATTGTGCAGGCTTTTCTGGCGCTGTTGTCTAAGTGACAGACCCACGAAACTGTGCTCGAGTGAAAAAAGCGTTGCACTTATGTTGCTCTTAGTGACTTTTTGCCAGAGACGAGATTTCACTACCTTAGCAGAGCGCTGAAAGAGCTACTGAATCGAAGCGATCTGCTCGCTGCCTGGTATTTTCGATCGCTTATGTTGCCAACCTGAATGATTTATAGGCAGCACAGCCTATTCGTCAACACTTGGCAGTATCAAGCTTCAGGTATTTCTCTCTGGTAAATGGACGACCGAGGTAGATTTATTCGTCAACATCTTCTAATGGTGTTTCATTTAGAAGCACAAGCTAGACTCCATCAAGCGGTTGGTGTTTGTTCACCTTGGTTTTTCATGTATTAATGTTGAGGTCTTTTTTCTTGCTGTCCAATTCTAACGATGCTAACATCTTTGTTACATCGCTAGATGTCTCTTTTCTATACGCATATTTAAGGTAAAGGTATGGTTAGTCAGTCCCACAACAGTAACAGCTGGTAAGGAAGTGACGTTTGAGAGATACTGTTGTGCTAAGGTAGTCAGTCACACAAGCGCAACCGCTGGTCAGGAAGAGACGTCTTAGAGAGACCATGGTGCTAATGTACTCAGTCCTACAAATAGAACAGCTGGTCAGGAACGGGTGTGTTAGAGATATCGTTGTGCTAAGGTAGTTGTACCACACGTGGAACAGCTCTCCAAGAAGAAACATACTATATTTATGTACCATTATGCAAGCCACAGTCTGTTTTTCAGGTTTGTTCGACTAAAACCCAATTTCAATCCCGTACCTGTTTTGCTTTCCATAACTACGATATCTGATATTTCACCTTTTATTCTTTATTTGTCCGTACGCCAATTTGTCCGTCTTTCAATCATGTTTTCTCTCTCTTTCTCCTCTCTCTCTTTATATATATATATATATATATATATATATATATATATATATATATATATATATATATATATATATATATCTTTCTTTCTCTCTCTATCTCTCTTTCTCTCTCTCTTTCTCTCTTTCCCTTTCTACACATTCAATTCTCTGTTGGCCCGGGTTTCAATTACAATTCCGCAGCTAAAAACATCCTTACATAAATGTGGTTTTGCTTAGTCCATTTCCTGCGTTCAGCCATGTCCCTAGCTGATGTTTCCATAGGGATAGGCATGTTCATTCTCACCGATGCTGTTCTAAACATAAGCAACAAATTGTTTATTCCTACCTTAAATAATGGCTATGCCCGCTTAATGTTCGTCGGATACAAGTATGTGAAATTATTTTCAATATTTGATGGATTTAAAAATAAAAATAAAGTTCAATTTAATTTTCATTTGTGCGCTAATAACTTCACTAAAAGTTTATATTTATATTTTTAGACTGTGGTTAGAAAATCCTGGGTACTTTAAATTATAGTTTAGACAAACTATGTTTGACTTCTTTAAACATTTTCTTGGACAATGTTTCTCCTTCCCATTTGCTTAGTTAATGTATACATTACGTTATCCCCCAGGTCTAGTAGGCCGCAAAATGTTTTAAAATACCCACTACGGATAGCCTTCGGTTACCTAGCAAAAGACATTAATATGTCTGTTTGAATACCAGGTTTCCAAGTATTCTAAGTACATTATTCGTGCACATAATCCTTGTACTAAATCAAGCAGATTTTGTTCCTGATGCCTGGTAGCCAAAGGCTGTTGGTATTCATTTCATGATCCAGTCCGTTGTCTTGGCGTACAATGTTGGTGCAAGGTCGTTAGTCCGTCTATTTCTTTTCCGTATTGGTCGGCTCCCGAGTAGAATTTTACAATTAGAGCCAAAGAAGCGGCTGTGAATGGGCTGATAGGGATCTCTTGATGGCTGCTTGGTGTCAGTGCTAGTGAACTATGGCTGATCAAAACTCTATTCTGGCTACAAGTGTCGGCTCTGAAAACAGACTGCAATATTGAAATATGTCTACGAGAATAACGGTCGTAGAGAGAAGGCAAACACGGTTTATAAAATGCCATGCTGAAACCGAATGTGTAGGGTAAAAAGGCGCAAATATCGCAGCCTCGGTGTAAATTATAACACAACGTAACGACGTCCTTTTCTGGATGAACGCAACAGATGAAGAAAAGGTAGAAGAAGAAGAAGAAAAAGAAGGAGCAGGCGAAAAAGAAGGAGGATGAGCAGAAGAAGAAGAGGAAGAATATGAATTGCAGCAACAATTACGATAAGAAGAATAAGGAGAAGAAGAACATGAAGAAGAAGAAGAAGGAAGACGAAGATGAAGAAGAAGAAGAAGAAGGAAGACGAAGATGAAGAATTGTATAGTTGCAGGAATATCGGAGCGTCACATTTCGCTTCCATTTATGGTCTGACATGAGTACCACATGCCTTGAACATATCAACATCTCTTTCACATCGCATTATCTTCGACATCATTGAGTGAAGGCGTGCACCCAATTTCAATGTTGTTAATGCGGATAACATCCCAGCAGAACTCCTACAAGTTGGAGGTGAGGTAATAATTGAAATCTCTGACATTTATCTGTAATATAATTTGGCGTACAGGACAGTGGCTAACCATCTGGACGAAATCAGTGGTTTTACTGCTGCCTTTTTCTTATTTTTCTTCTGCTTCTTCTACGTTCGTTCTCAATCTCCGCACTAACAAAGCCCTAAACAGGACTTTGCAAGTAGCAGGATGTAGTCCGGAGAACGGAATGCGTTGTATCGTAGTTTACAGCTTGACTGCGATATTTGCACCTTTTGGTCCGACACATCCGTCTTCGGCAGTATACCGCTGCCTAAATCAGGGAGGGAATCGCGTTAGCTCAGTTCATAGCCAGCAATTCGATATTGCCTGGGGTAACAGCGTGCCTCTGTTCTAGTCGCGTCCGGAAAATAAACAGATTTCGGGTCGTGATTTTAATCGGGGACCGCTTCTCCAGTCAACCCAGCTGTAACTGGGTACCTGACGCGGGAGTTAGGGAAAGAAAAAACACAAAGGAAGGGCACTGGCTAAGCTAAGCTGCGCTTAGTCCAATGGAGTCTTTTTAAAAAAATTCAATTTCCAACCAGCGGTTAATTTTGTTGAGTTCCCACTTTACTTTACTTTTTTTTTAAATCAGGGAACCTAAAGATGTATCAGAACTATAGAACAATTAGCCTCAATTAATCATCCTATCAAAATTCTTGTTGGAATAATCCTCAGCAGATTAAAATCACAGGCAGCTAATATCATTGCCGAAGAGCAAGCAGGGTTCTGAGAGGGAAGGAGCACCACTGAACAGATATTTAATCTGCGGATATTAAATGAGAAATACTTAAGAGTGTCAACAACACATATACAAGAATCATGTCTTCATCGATTTAAAAAAGGCGTTCGACAGAGTATGGCATGTGGTGCTATAGACATCAATGAAGCATTACAAGATCAATAGTGACATTGTGAAGGTAATTGATAACCTTTATGAAAAGGCGTCAAGTGCAGTCTCTGTAGACGGAATACTAGGCGAACGGTTCCGCTCGTTTGTTGGGGTGAGACAGGGTTGTATATTCTCTCCAACACTCGTCAATGTATTATTGGAAAGAATAATGGAGGCGGCCCTGGAAGGATATGTTGGTACGGTTAGAATAGGTGACAAGACGATTACAAACCCCCGATTTGCAGATGATATAGATGGTCTAGCAGGCAAAGAAACGGGACTCCATGAGCTGATTAATAGATTGGACAGAGCGGCGCAGAACTATGGCAAGGAGATAAATGCAGAGAAAACAGCTGATGACTAATAACACAGAAGGGTTTACATCTGTGATGAAAGGAAATGGACAGGAACTCGAAGTTGTGCAACGGTTCAAGTATCTGGGATCACCGATCAGTGGCGAGGGGTCGCAGCCTGAGATAATTGCCAGAATAGCACAGACAACAGCGGCGTTTACGCGTTTGAAACCAATATGGTAGAACAAAAGGCTAACCGTCAGCATAAAAGTTAGACTAATGCGCTCATTGGTGCTCTCATTATTTATGTATGCCTGTGAGACTTGGACCATTACTACGGATATCCAGTGTAGAATACATGCAATGGAAACGAGGTGATTTAGAAGACTCTTAAATCTTACATAAAAGGATCGTGGCACAAACGTAGAAATACGATGAAGAGTGGGAAACGCAATTGGGCCTTTTGATGATCTGTTCACAGCTATCAAAAGGCGAAAGATGGCTTAGTATGGGCACGGCACGAGGTCAAGCGGAATTACAAACTCGATACTGCATGGTTCCGTACCAGGAACGAAAGCGTGGGGACGTCCTATAAAGAGATGGGCAGACAACATCACTGATTGGTCAAACCTTCGTCCCTGTGAGGCACGACTGGCGGCAGCGGACAGAGGGAGATGGCGTCAGATTGTGGGAGTGTCGTCAAGTGTGCCCCAACGACCTGATGGGTTACGGTATGAACTGAACTGAAGTGAATGCGGTCCCATAAGATTGGTATATAAAAAATTCGAAGTATCTCTGTATCTGTTTTAACCACACATTCACATAGCCGATGTCATCAAGAACAATTTTTGTGCGCAGCGCCGTGACTCATGCTGAAATCTACGTCTGTTTCATCAATAGTAACTCATACTGAAATCTACGTCTGTTTCATCAATAGTAATTCATGCTAAAATCTGTCTGTTTCATCAATAGTGACATGCTGAAATCTATGTCTGTTTCATCAATAGTGACATGCTGAAATCTACGTCTGTTACATCAAGAGTTACTCATGCTGAAATCTTTGTCTGTTTCATCAATAGTGACTCATGCTGAAATCTACGTCTGTTGCATCAATAGTGACTCATGCTGAAATCTACGTCTGTTTCATCAATAGTGACTCGTCTAATGCCACGCACTAGCTGGTCGATCTGCAGTGACGCTGCGTCAGTTGCCACGTTTGCTGGTCTACCACCCCGCGGTTGATCAATGATGTTTTGAAATATGTCTACTCATTCATATACTATCCCCTGACTCAAATAACTGTCGCTATACTGAACCGTCGTTCCTCTGTAGATTTATGAAGGTATTCACACGCTAAAACCATAGACAACGAATACGGCCTTCTAGTTCTTCTACGATGCAAGTCGACAATGGGCGGGCCATGTCGTACGTCATATTGTACATGCGCATACAGCTCCATCGCTACGAGCTTTATATGGGATACTGCTACAGAGCCGATTTGTGTTCTGAAATAAGATTTTCAGTTTGGCACACTTGCCCATGCACATTACACTCATATTCATATCATTTATTGACTGCCCCTCTTATCTATTGGCACTGGAGTTTGCGTTAACGTCCTATATTTCAGGATGATTCGATTCGATATTACGCCACCTGGGTAGACTCCTAACTGAACTGAAGAGTTTCTTTCAGCCGTTGGCAGAAAGTTTGAACAATGGCAACTCATATATCCCTGGGGTTGTAAACTTTCTTGATCGGTCCATAATAGTTACTTCCCTTCGCACGCATGTGTCAAATTACTGCTGTCTGTGTCTAGCATATTCGGAAAACGCAAAGGACACCTACTCTAATTGCTTTACAAATAATCATTTTAAAACTCAACAGCTGGCAGTAAAAGCGGTGTCATAGTTCTGTGTAGTGATCCAAACATTTGTTGACTTGTTAACTTGACTTGGTATCGCTACCGACATTGTCATATCAATTCCAAGCACATGAGCTGCAGTGGTCAGCCACCCATAGCTAACTGCTAGCATCAGAGCCAGTGAACCAGAGCTGCCAAGATCCTTCTACACCTCTACACGGTGATCCTGGATAAAAGGCTGCAGCAGGGCAGACTGGCTAAGGACAATGAATCGAAGAGGGAATGCCAACCGTGTACTCACAAAATGGTTGCTGAAGTCGGATGTGTTGGACCGAAAAATGCAAATATCGCAGTCAAGCTGTAAACTACGACACAACGCATTCCTTTCTCTGGACTACATTCTGCTACTTAAGCCCTTTCAGGGTTTGGTAGCGGGAGATTAAGAACGAACGAAGCCAAGCCAAGCCATATCAATTCTGCAATGCATTAGCTGCAGTGATCAGCGACCCATAGCTGACTGCTAGTATCTAGGCCAGCGAACAAATACTGTCAAGACCCTTCTACACTTACATGTGGTGATCCTGGATAACATGCTGCAAAAGAGCAGACTGGCTAAGAAGAATATATCGAAGAGAGAAGGCTAATTCGGTACCAACAAATGCATGCTGAAGCCGGATGTGTCGTACCGAAAAGTTCAAATATTTTAGTCAATATGTAAACTACAACACAACGCATTCCGTTCTTTGGACAACATCAGCTATTTGCAAAATCCTTTTAAGGGCTTAGTAGTGGGAGTTTAAGAACGTTCAGGACTTAGTAGTGGGAGTTTGAGAACGTGCAGGGCTTAGTAGTGGGAGTTTGAGTACGAAGGAAGAAGAGGAAAGAAGATATCAATTTTAAATGTTATTGTTAACATTATCACTTCATTCAAGTAAGTGAACAAGGATGTTCTGACACATACCGTTGTTTAACCATGATAAAATAATGTTGTTTGCTTGTCTGCCTTGTTTGCAAGACGATCAGTGTTTGTCGTACCAAAGACAAAGTAGCAGTGCTTGATTGATTTCTGATTTTAAGTGAATGAAATTCTTCTCTGTTGTTTCTTGAATCATGTTGTTGTTCTTGTGGAATGCTCACAATGAGTAAGGTTATCCTTGTGTGTGCCCTGAAAAGTGTGTTTAGTGACTGGTTGTACAAGCTTCCTTCACACCCCGAGCCTGTTGATTAAAATGGTACTGAAGTCATCCAGGCGGTTCTGCCATGCTTGATTTCATCTGCGTGACGCTCACTGCTACCGGGATCACGTCCTTTCACATCTCATCAGCCAGACGGTTTTGACAGCAGCCTGTTTCCAGGGACCGTTACGTAGAAGAGATATGGTGGTCCTAGTCTGTATGTTGTTCCTAACCTGACTAGCATCTCAGTTTCCCCTTGTTAATCATAGAGTATAGAATTTAATCTTCATTATTTCTTTTTAGACGTGACCATATGTTCACTTAGAATGAAAAGATCAATCAGCCAATCCATCAATTGTAGTTCATCGGCTAGATGCCTGTAACACGACATGCTTATAACTTTTTCTGCTCAATCTCCATTCGGGAGTTTCCTCTTTCGTTTTATGTTCAGGTCAGTATTAGCATGTCTTTTATTCGGTGAAGTTTCGCCGTAGTTTCTCAAATGGTTCTAAGCGAAGGTTAAAAAATAAAAAATAAATGAACATCCAAAGGGCAAGATTTTCATTGCTGAGTGATTCATGAGGGTGAGAAATAAACAAACATTTTACATTAACAGTCGCCTTGCAGGACTTCAGAGAGGAATTGTATACGGGTGTATATAATTTATTTCCAGTTCACTTAGTTTTTCTCTAGTCATTCTGTTTTTAATCCTCTACTGTTTTATGCTATTAGGTGTAACCTCGCAGGCCAAACCCGTTATAAGAGATGAGTAAAGGGTGAAATATGAAACTTCGTTGATTCTCTACATTTAATACGGTGTTGTCCCTGCACTCCTACATGATAAATATTTAAATAAAATTAAAAACAGATGCTCAGAGTAAAAAGTGGCACATTTTATGAAATATCTTTTTTTTATGATACAATAACAATGTCGCCCCCCCCTCCCCTCCCCCCCCCCCAACCCATTGCCACCTTCCGTATTTTCAGACAGTAGTAATTGTGCTTCGAAAACAAAAAGATATATACCTATAGACTATGTCGGTACCGAATGTGACTCGTAAGACCAATCAGACCAAAAAAGCGTCTTCCGCAGTGTGTGCAAGGAAAGCCAGAACCGTTTGAGGTATCGCATGATGTGGGGTGTCTCCTCAAACGATGAGTCGTTAGCCTTTCAGCAATCAGTATCTCTTTGGTCTGTATTCCATGTTTAATCCTGCCGTAACATCTTCCCTGGCGTGTTGTTCCCATGATTCTAAATCTACGCCTGCATTATTCATATCCCGCTTGCTTACATCCATGTTCCGAAGTAGTGGGTTAATTAATAGTTAAGTTCAAAGGTATATAGGATTAGTACTTACTATAAAGAAAGGGCTTTTCTTGTCTTTTTTTGTGAACAATTTTGGATCAGATTACATTTTACCCACACACAAAAAATAGCTATAAGAGATTGTTTCATTTCTCAGCTTCCGTTTTGATTGACACTTCTAAGATGGTGTCAACTCCTGTAACTGACAGCAGGCGCTTTTCTAGTTCTAGCCAAGGTAACATTCTCTGAGACTAAATCGTTTTTTCATCTTTTTGGAATCATGTATGAAAGTTGCCGCCACTTTCCATTAGGATCTTAACCTTCAGCAGATATCGGTGCAGACTTGGGCACAGAAGTGTTAGTCTTGAGACTATTGGTGGTCTTGTGCTAAAATAATCGACTTACTTCTTGGAAAACGTGAAGTCCTGGTATTCAAGCAGGCATGTTGTTAATGTCTAACGTTCATGTTTGATTTTAAACTGTCTGCGGCTTACTTGTCCCTGGTAAGTAAAATGTAAAGTAACCCAAAGCATTACTGCTGTAGGGGTGACAGGTGTTGGCGATCTCACATGTCAAAGAATCGGCTATATGAAGGCGGTAGAAATGTCCTCTCCCTCGCCCCTTTTACTTCTCGGAATGAACCGGTACCCATTTAAGGCTGGGTCGACCCGGGTTCCGTTGCCGTCTGAAACAAAACATTTCCGCATCAGCTGGGGAATGAACCAAGCACCACTCAGATGCGAAGCCAGCTCGCTAACCAATGTGCTACGCGCTGTGGAAAGGTACAAATAATTTGAGTAAATTGTTAACTAGAATCTTTGAAATTTATCGTGAAAGTGGCTGTTAACCCTACTCTTTTCGGTTTCTAACGGTCAAGAGATTTTTAACGTGCTCGACACTGAACACGGGAGTCCGATCTCACTACCCAGAGATCAGGAAAATTTGTACCAGAAGATCAACGTGAAAATATCCCGGTCTCCACCATGATTCGAACCATTGACCTCCGGCACCCAAGGCCTAATAGCTCAAAAAAATTAACATGGAAAGCAATATCATGCTTGATGCTATTTAAGACAAGTCAGTCTCTTGGCTGTTATTATCCACTGGTGTTTGAAAATTACAGAATATTTTCTTGGAAAACTTGATTACAGTTTTTTGAGTAATGTTTTAGGTAGATGAGTGTAACCATAATTGTATATGTCTCTTTTAGATGGGAACTCGGTTGTGATTCATCCACTGTCAATGCGTACATGTTGATTACTTCTCTTGTTTTTCAATCTGACTCCCAGGTGCACCTGTATGTACATTAACTTTTGTTTTATATTTTCATTTTCTGCCCTTTCATCTTATGCATGATTACCCAAATCACATGTTTTTTGTTTGAGAAAGAGGTTTCTAATCGTTTCTTCTTGCTTCAATCCTATAGGTGAGTTTCATTATCTGTGTCAAACAATAGTCGCACATAATTCAGATTGAAAGAGCCTTTGTTTATTTTCAACTAGTTCTTTCTTGTTTTTTGGGGGTTTTTTTGGGGTATTTTTTCTGAGCTTTTGATTTGTCAGAATATATATTGGAGAGATAATTAAACATTTGAGAAGCCTGCAAGAAAAAGTCTCACTGCTTGATATCTCGGATTGTCTCTCTTTCCTTCCTCCTTTTTTTCTGAGCGTGTGTTCATCTCTTTAAATACATTTAAAGGCTGTTTCATTTAAATTGATCTCCTGGCCCTTTCATCCACCCTGAATGTGTGCATCAGTTAAGTCAATCAATTTACCTGTTATATTCATTATTGTAATGCTGGGTGGTTCAACCCGAAAACATCGTGTTAACGTGTGCTTAGATACAAAAATTAACAGGCAGTTAACCTGGTCAAAAGATTAACCCCATAACCAGAAGCTGAAAAACGACAAAAAAGGATGAGCGAAAAGAAGAAGAATATTTTTTTCAAACCACTTCCGACTATCTCCACTACGTCTACTCCACCAAGTGCTACTTTATTTATCCACTGTCCAAATTAGTTCGCACGTACTTACTTAGTAATTAATATACCGGCCTAGGAGAAAGTCTTCCCATAAAATTAACATAAGAATTTGACATTTTAAAAAGAACTATGATTATGCGTAACAGACATGGTTCTGTCACAGTAGTTCTTTGTTGTCCGTTCTCAAACGTCCGCTAACGCAGGCCCTGAAAAGGGCTTTTGCAAATAGCAGGATGTAGTCCGGATAATTAAATGCGTTGTTTCGTAGTTTACAGCGTGTTTGCGATATTTGCACCTTTCGTTCCGACACATCCTATTTCAGCAGGTATTTTTGTGTGTCGGGTACGCCTTCCCACTTCGATCTATCTTCTTATCCAGATTGCCATATCGCAGCCTGTCATCCAAGATCACCACGTAGAGGTGAAGATGGGTCTTGGCAGCTCTGAATCGCTAGTCCTGGCGCTAGCAGCCAGCTTTGGGTCGCTGACTACTATAGCTCATACACTGCTGAGCAATCTTATTCCCTCTGTTATATTGGTAATAGTGGTAGCAATAATAGTAGCTGCAGTCAAGGTAGTAGCTGTAGAAATAAAAATAGTAATAACAATAGTAGTAGTAGTAATGGTTGTAGTAGTAGTAGTATTAGTAATAGAAGTAGCAGCAGTAAAAGTAGCAGCAGTGGTAGCAATAGTAGTTGTACTTGTATTGCTGCAATAACGTGTAACATTTAGTTCCAGTTAAAACATTAACTTCCAGACCCCTTTTTTGCCCTCGGTCCCCAGTACAATGTACTCTCTATATCCCCATCTCTTATGCCCTGGCAGTTAGCACACCAAGTTTGATATTTTCTTCCCAATGTAATTAAACATAGGTATTAGCCTGGGGATTTTGTTCCCTCGTTTGACTTATTTCCTACAGCAGTGCGTTTTGTAATATGTTATGTGCCTTACATCCAAGTGCATCCGACTTCAAAATTAATTTTTAATGAGTTTACTTCCCATAGGGGTATTACATTACTGAATCCGAACTTATGCATGTTTATGTTTTGAACTGTGTCACAACCAGTTCGCTTTGCATCACTCAGGGTTTAAACACGTGTCATGTGACCAGTTCCCAACCCGCCTCAACCAACCTCTTATATATCTCGTTACATTAGAAAATATTTGCGTGGATTCTTCTTCCTATTCTCCATACAACGAGCTATTCATTCCTCGATTCCCTGATGAATATTTAATACATTGTTCTTAACCAATGTGGAGGCATTGAATATGCTGGGGTAGAAAGAGAATTAATTACCAAAATCAGGGTTAGACAGGTAAGTTATTTCGTCATGTAACAAGATATACCTTCTTGTTGAAGACTATACTAGAGAGACGGGTAGAAGGCAGTCGTTCAAGGTGCAGAAAATATTAATGAATAGGTGGATAACATCAGGATATGGACTATAAAAAGCGTGCCTGCTGTACTATTACGGGAAGAGATAGAGTACACTGGAGATCATATGCAGCCGAGCCTCGATGCGGATATGGCACTTGAACTGAACAAGCTTTGTTTTCAAACATTTGTATCTAGCGACAGTGGATGCTTTTGGTTTGTCATGGACAGTTTACGTGGGCTGATCAAATGGTATGCGACCTTAGACTGGAAGAAACCCCAACAAACAAATATTTAGTTGAAAACCTAATCCCCTTCGAAACATTCCTGTTTCTCAGTTGACATACTTTGCCCTGAGTTGCTCGAACTGCTGGAAGCATTTCTGGATGTGATTTGGGGGGATCTCCATCAGGCGCTTCTTCGCATATCTGTTTACTTCTGGTCTTTCCTAAAATCTCGTCCAAGTGCGTGCCAGAAGGGCTAAAGTTGGACGGAGCGGTTACTGAGGAGTAGAGGTAGTGGTCAAGCTGTCGAATGCTAAATACAAAAAAAGGCCCGTTACATTTGAATCAGGTTTTGTTTGTAATCACGTGTTGGAAAGACTTCATTTTAAGAAGTTTCTGCTTTAATCAAAACAGGATTGATAAACAAATATCCCATATATACTAAATTAAACAAATAATGTTGTCATGGATGAGGTGTAATGACATTTTTGTATTGTATTCACATTGAGAAATGGACTGGTACCTTTACAGACTGGAAAGAACCTTAACACAACTCTGCGACGGAGACACCCAGGCCTGAGCGTACCTACAAATTCAAAAGTGACCTCTTCAATCGAACACATTTATCCTGCACTTGTTATTAGCTAAATAGCGAGATAGGAAATGTTTTGTTGGACCTATGCTCCGTCAGTTAAGAGTTGCAGGCTAAATAATAATAATAATAGTAATAATAATAGTAATAATAATAATAATAACACTGTACTAATATCAATAATAAAGTTAAAATAATAATGCTTCTAGAAAAAGTAATAAAGTAATATTAATAATAACAATATTAAAAGTAATCCTAACAGTAAGAATAAAAGAAATAATAATAATAATAATGAAAGTAATAATAGTAATAATACAATAAATGATAATAATATTATGATAAAAATAGTAATTAGAAAAACAATAAAAAAGAGTAATAATAATAATAAAAGTAATAATAATAAAAGTAATAGTAATAAAAGTTACACTACTAAAAATAATAAAAGTAATAATAATAAAGTAATACTGTTACTAATAATACAAGCAATAATAACAAAAATAGTACTAATAATAATAATAAAAGTTAATCTACTAATAATAAAAGTAATAATAATAAAAGTAATAATAATAAAATTTATAATAAAAGTAACCATGCACCTAAGTTTGGTTGGGAATTTGGCAGGCTACACGATGCTGTTGAAATGATGTACAACAAAATGACTTTAACGTTCTGTGGTAGAAAAAGGAGGCTTGTGCATGGTGTACGCTGCCCCATAGTGTTGAAGCTAAAACCAAAAGACAAACTAAAGAATAGTTTGATCCACGTTACGGCCTCAAGGCATTAGTCAGGGACAAAAAAACAAAAGAAAACAACTAACACATTACAAGAACATACAAAGCATGATGTGTGACTAAAATACAATACGTTTTCAGTTGGCAGCCATTACGAGAAAGTGAGTGGCATGTCAGTTATGCAAAAGATTCAATCAATCAAATCAATCAAAGCCCGTTGCTCCCCTCGGTGCATAGGACATCGTCAACATCTCGCCAGCATACACAGTCTTGGACTGCTTTGTCAGCCTCTCTATAGGTGTAATTATTTAATGTTAGCTCCTTCTCACATACTCTTCTCCGCATATTTTTGGGTCTACCTTTCTCTCTTTTCTCCCTGAGCCTGTCTGGCAATGTTAGACTATGCCTTCCACGGCGTATGTTCTATCCAGCCCCAATTTCTTCGCTTAATTTGTTGTTCCAATGGCTGTTGTTGGCTCCTTTCCTACAAGTCTTCATTCCTCACCATGTCCTGCCACTTTTTATGCCCATTATCCTTCGTAGGCATCTGTTAACGAAGGACTGGAGTCTGTGTGGTATGATCTTAGCCATTCTCCATGGTTCCGCTACATACAGCAACATCGACTTGACACTTGTCTCCGCTCCATACAGCAACATCGACTTGACACTTGTCTCCGCTCCATACAGCAACATCGACTTGACACTTGTCTCCGCTCCATACAGCAACATCGACTTGACACTTGTCTCCGCTCCATACAGCAACATCGACTTGACACTTGCGTTGAATATTATAATCTTTGTGTGAATCTTGATATCACTGGATCTCCATATATTGTTTAGTGTTAGGAATGCCCCTCATGACTGTTCTTCTTCTTCTTCTTCTGCGTACACAGTCAGACAGTAACCATTATTTTTTCGAAAAAAGCGGCGGTCATCATGAGGCTCTCGCCACTGCCATAGAGCTTGTCTTGCAGTTCCACTGGTAATGGCCACATCTGCTCTCTCTGATCCTCGTATGTCGGGCAGTTCTGCAGCAGATGTTCAGTGGTCATTTTACCAGTACCGCACGGGCATTCGTCGGTACACCCTATCTTCAATTTGTTGAATAGGTGGTACCTCAGTCTGTTGTGGCCAGTGCGAAGTCTGAAGACAACGACCTGCTCTCTTCGGTTCAACTGGTAATAGGCATCGATTTTGGTGTAACCAGTATGTTCGGTTTCCCATTTGGTCATGTATCTGGCTTTGATAAGCCGTTTTGACTCTTCGTACGTCATACTGGTATCTGTTTGTGGTAGTCTTGCACCTTCTTTTGCCAGTCTGTCTGCCTCCTCGTTGCCTTGGATGTTGCAGTGTGACGGAACCCACTGTACCACTACCCTTTTTGGTGCGGACTGCTGGCACAGTTTGCAGAGTGCTGCTCTTAAGTCATTAAGCTCAGTGTTTTTCAGGCTTTTTAGCGCTGTGACTACGGCGAGAGCATCTGTCAGCAGGACTATATGGCTCTCATTTTCACTGTGTGTCACCATTTCTTCCACTGCCGCCCTCAGTGCCTCTGCCTCCGCTCTGAAATTGCTTGTGTACTTACCAGTAGCGAATGACAGTGTTATTTTTCTGCCATTTGGTAGGTTCAGGAATGCTCCTGCCCCTCCGTTCTGTGTAGTGTTTGTTACAGAACCGTCGGTGTATGCATGGGTCCAGTCCATGCTTGGGTAGCTTTTCGTTATGAAGCTTAGGGTAGTGTCTCTCCTTTCTTTTTCAGTCTGGCAGTTTTTGTTTGCAATACCTGGTATATTTTCTACCACCTCTGGAAATATATCCTGCCTCCAGGTAGGTTTTCGTACAGTAGTGATGGGTTTTGGTGTTGTTAGTGCGTTTATGGGATCTTCGTGCATCTTTGCTTTGGCTATTTCTGCAAAGTTTCTCCGCTTTAGTTTCCCATTTCCCAAATTGTTTAGTCTCTGGTACATTGGATGGTCCGTCAGTCTTCGGAGTTTCTCTGACTGCAGCTGGGCTCTGCAGTCTCTTCTATCTGTCATGGATTGCAGTTTTGTAATCTTTTCAAGTTCTACAATTGGCGTTGACTTCATGCCACCTGTTATAATTCTCATGGCTTGGTTTTGAAGTTTGTTAACTTTATCGAAGTTCGCCTTCGCTGCTGTTGTCCACGCCGCAATGCCATACTCGAGAACTGGTCTCACTCTTCCAGTGTACAGTTTCTTTAGTATGCCTTCGTCTGCTCCCCAGCTTGTGCCAGCAAGTTTCCTCATGATTGCCATTCTTTCTCTGGCTTTCATTCGGTTTCTCTCAATCTGACTTTTCCATGTCATGCGCCGATCAAATGTGACTCCCAGATAGGTTGGGTTGTCGTTTGGCTACAGGATTTTGCCATTTAGACTTAATTTGGTACTTTAGGGTTTTAATGAAAGCGAGAATATTGTGCATGTGGTTTTCTCCTCGTTTATTTTGACCAGCCATGAGTTCGCCCACTCTTCCAGCGATGTTAGGGCCGTCTGCATCCGATTTCTTGCTATGGTGAGATTCTTTTCAGAGGTCCACATAGCCAGATCGTCTGCAAACATTTAGCAATGGACTCTTCTTGGTATATTCTCTGTAATATCGTTTATATATACCAGGAAGAGTGTGGGTGACAATACTCCCCCTTGGGGTACTCCCTGCTCGAGTGTCACCTTTTTGCTCATCTGCCCTTGTACTTGGACTCTGGCCGTTCTATGTTTGAGGTAGTGGTTGATCCACTTGTACATCTTCCCACAGACATCACTTCTTCTTAGCTTGACTCTAAGTCCGTCCTTCCAGACTTTGTCAAATGCCTTTTCCAGATCCACCCAAACAGCTACTGTGTGTTTCTGTGCCTGGTAGGCATCTTCTATCTCATGGGCTATGAGGATGACCTGGTCCTCAGTGGATCTGTGCTGTCTAAAGCCGGCTTGCTGTGGAATTAGTATTCGTTTTTCTTCCAGATGCCACATCAGTCTGGTGTTTATCATCCGTTCCATCAGCTTGCCGACACAGCTCAGTAGGCTGATGGGCCTGTATCCATTTGGATCTGTTTTATCCTTTCCTGTTTTTGGTACTGGAACCAGTATTGCGTCTTTCCATGCCTGGGGTACAATACCCCTTTTCCAGCTTTGGTTCAGGACTGATAGTAGTTTCCTCTTCGCTGTTTGGCCCAGCCCCATCAGCATTTCGTTTTTTATCCCGTCTTTTCCGGGAGATTTCCTTTTCTTTAGTGTTCTCATAGCCTCTTCCATTTCGCGCATTGTTAGTTTGGCCATCATGTGCTCTTCGGGAGCCGTATTTATGTTTTCGTGTCCCTTTAGCTCTTCGCTAATGTCTGTATGCTTATCTGCAGGGACCTCGATGTGGTTTGCTCTGGCATAGTGATCGACAAAGGCGTTTGTGGCTTTCTTACCTGTGATCACGTTCTCGCCCTGCTTGATAGTAATTTGTTAATTTGACGGGGTTTCGTCGTTCATGGCTCTGACTAGCTTCCATAGCTTGTTCCCGTCTTTGTCCTGGTTTAGACTTTCCGTTTTATTTTTCCAGCTTTCTCTTGCTGTTTGCTTGAGAGTGCGTTTGTACTTCGCCGCGGCGGCTTTGAGGGCGATGTTTGCCTCCATGGATTTTTCTCGCTCTGCCATGTTCCTAGCATTTGTTACTGCATCTTCCACTTTCTGCAACTCATCATTCCAGTAGGGCTTATAGTTTTTCCTAGCTTCTCTTTGGATGGTTTCAGTGGCGGCTTGCATTATTGCCTTGCTTAGGCTCTCTACCATGGGCTTCATTGTGGTGTTTCGTGTGTTGATGGTTTCACACAGCCCATCTGTCAGGATTGCAAATCTGTCCCAGTCGGCTCGTTTGTAATTCCAACGTGGGAGCGGTTTTGTTTCCTGTGGGCCTAATTCCATGTCAATGGTTAGCTTGATCGGCCTGTGGTCGCTACCTGCCAGTTGGTTTAGCACCTGGCGGTCTATTTTATGGTGTATGTTCTGTGTGGAGAAGGCCAAATCTGGAGTCGAGGTGGTATGCCATGTTCTTGAATAGAAGCTAGGGCTATCCTCCGGCCTATTGATTAGGTAGAGATTTGCATCTATCTCCCAATCTTCCACTTCGTCACCTCTGCTGTCTGTGTCAGAGTATCCCCATCTCTTCGAGTGGCTGTTGAAATCTCCAACTACTATGCAGTTGGAGTCTCTGACCTCCATACTCGAGAGCGATAGGTCTCTGTTTGGTGGTCCGTACAGATTGAAAATGCGGAGCTTCGTCTCTTGAGCCATTATGTCAACTCCTACAATTTCTGCTTGTCCGGTGTGATTGACAGATACCGCGCTACTCGGTATGCAGTTTCTGGTCAGTATCAGGACCCCTCCTGTGTGGCCTTCTCTATCTAGACGGAAGGTCTGATATCCTCTGATTGAGAATTTATGGTTATTGTTGAGGTGCGTTTCCTGGATACATGCCACGTCAATCTTACCTTCATGCAGGTGGAAAGTTTTTTGTTAATGACTCCCTCCGCATTCCACTGTAGTATTTTGAGGGTCTTGAGGTTTTGGCCAATAGAAGTTGCCCCATAGCCATGTGCCTTGACTCCACGACACATGGGTGGGTGACCACCAGTTCATGACTGTCCAATTCTGATCCTTACATCTGCATCTGTACCTCCTGGTGTGTCTATTCTGCAGACTAAATAGGTAAAGATACCCACTTCCTCTAACTGCTCTCCCTCCAGCATGATTGGTTCTCATATGTTAGTGTTGAGTGTAAGGAGCTTGGTTTTCTTCATGTTGATATTCAGTCCCCGATTGTTCTTTCGCCATATCAAGTTTCTCTTGCATTTGACTATGACTGTCTGACAAAAGTACCAGATCATCTGCGTAGTCCAGGTCCTCCAATTGTGACAATAGTGTCCAATGAATCCCAGCTTTTTTGCCTTTTATTGATTTCTTCATTATCTAATCTATTGCCACCAAGAACAGGAAAGGTGAGAGCAGGTATCCCTGTTTGCACACCGAAGCTGTCAGCCAGTAGTCCTTCATGTACCACTCTACTACTATGTCTTTGTACATATTCTGAATGAGGGATGTGTACTTCTCTGGTATCCTATAATGTTTCAATAGTTACAAAAGAACACTTCGATCCACATTGTCAAACGCCTATGCAAAAGATTAGACATAATAAAATACATCATTACATGCAAATTGAATACAAAAAAAAGTGCACACATAGGCCGCACGAAGACAAAAACAAAACTAAATCCACGTCAAAGTCACGAGGTCTAGAGTAAGGAGCAAGAAAGAGTCGAGAACGCAAATTCCAAAACAATCAAAGACAGGTGTATGATACTTAACTAATCTTAACTTTACGTCTTTATACTGGCTGAGAAGACTCTGCAGAGTCTGTATACAACCAATTTCATTAACATTTCCTTGATCTAAAAGATAGACGCATCCAATATATTCTTAAATTCATTAATTGAAATGCATTTGAAGTATTCACCACTCCATCAGTAAAAATGTAATTATTTCTTAATATCTATTCTGGACCTTTCTTTAGTTAATTTGTAGCTATGCCCTCTTGTTCATGTAGGTGGTTGTATTTTGAAAAAAATACTTGTTTTAGTCTAATATATCCTTTCAGTTCATTATCTTATAACCCTGTATTAAGTCACCTCGAATTCTTATCTTTTCTAGACACTGAAGGCCCTTTTTTCTCTATCTTCATAACTATAATTCTGGTATCCCACTACCAGCTTTGTCGCTTTTCTTTAAATAACAAGACGCACAAAATATCAGTCATTGTCAAAAGAGTGACCGAGAACACATGTAACACAATATGCCACTCAATACAAAGAAGCCAACAGTAATGAAAATACAATTAACATTTGTCCTCGGGCTGTCACTGGACTATTACTTATGTATGATTTAATCGCTTATTGAACTTCAGTTCCCCCGCATCTGCTATTTGTTTATTTATTTTTACAAAACTAACAAAGAAGACATTGCATTCTATGGCAGAAAAGGGTCGACAAAATCAAGTCAAACTAAGATGATTTTGGCATTGGGTCGAGTACCCCTTTATATCGAAAATACGAGGCGTGTTCGTACGAAACCGTACCAAACTGCAACAAGTGCACATACGTACGATGCGCATGTTGACGTCACTTCTGGTGTAAAAAGCACATATAAACCGTCAAATTTGCAAAATTGCATTATCCCCTGGACTCAAAATTTCCTCAGCAGACCATTGAAAACATGGCGGGTGTGAAACGGAATCCGCTCAGAGTTGATCAGCGTGCGGTGATTTGGTTTCTAACAGCTGAATGATGAGACCAGTTGACATTCATTGCAGATTGCAGGCAGTGTATGGCGACAAACGTGTGTCAAAGACAACAGTGAAGAACTGGGCAACGATGTTAAAAGAAGGACCTGAGTTAATGAAAGATCTTCCGAGATCAGGTCAGGCGCATATTGTTCCATTAACTGACGACCTTCTTTAAACAGCGTCATCCAGTTCTTCACTGTTGTCTTCGACACACTTTTGTCACCATACACTGCCTGCGAGGATTGTAAACTGGCCTCATCCTTCAGCTGTTAGAAACCAAATCACCGCTCGCTGATAAATTCTGAACGGATTCCGTAGCACATCCGCCATGCTTTTCATCGGTCTGCTGGGGAAACTATAAATCGGAGTATAATGACATTTTGCAAACTTGACGGTTGGTATGTGCTGTTTACACCAGAAGTGACGTCATCATGCGCATCGTTCATAAGTTCACTTGTTGCAGTTTGGTCCAGTTTCATTTGAACACGCCTCGTAAATTTCACACAAATAAACAGAGCGTTACACTCTATGATGCATAACATAGACTAGCTCAGGTTAGCCTTACCATGTATGGGACACAAGCGGCCCTAAAAACCACCTTTTTTGCCTCATACAAAAATGACCATCATTTTCATCTTCCCTTTTATCATCTGCGTCATCGTCATCATCATCATCATTGTTCTTCCCAGCAGAAATAAAATTATTTTTTTCCCACGTTAATATATTTCACGAACAAAGGAAAGCAGTTTGCTGGTAATTTTTTAAAACGATCGATTTTCAAATAACCATGTTGTTTGCAGAACCAATCTCGTAGGAAAAATGAAACTAATTTCTTTTGCCATGAACATGTTTTTTTTTATAATATTCCTTCTTAAAACATTGTTTCGATTCTCTGTTTTAATGCATGAGAGTCTCTTACGGCATCCTGGCAGATTTTTGGACAATTTAATAACACCTCCCACGATGCAACCAGCCTTGTTCATCTCCCGCCAGATTTCACAAAGATTGCATTAAAGGGAAAGAATGAGCTGTTTCAACAGAATATGGGAAGAATTTTTTGGGCGTGAAAAGTGGACGTCGCAAGGGAGCTAATATTTTTTTAGGGTGAAAAAACTAGAACTAGTTGGCACTTAATAGCTAACGGATTTTTGTCGTTAATGATTTACCTCTTCTTGTACTCTGAGCAGATAACTGACAGTGATGTCAGTGACCATTACGTTTGGTGCTGTCTTTTATGACAGCCTAATTCTGTCTCTTGTGATCGCATCTTGATGTTTACACTGTGAGACGAGTTCCCTTGATGAACTCCACCGTTGTGTTGAGCTCTTCATTAGCTCCTTATCAAGACATATTTGAGGTTTTTCATATGCGCAACATCAAGGTATTCACGGAATTGAGGACATGACCGCGTTCGCAGTACTGAATTCACCATACGGATACATCTCACCATCATTGGTTAGTAAAGAAACTATTTGTACAATAACACACTAGCATATAATGGCACCACATAGAATGAACCACGTTCAATGTTTCAGATCTGATTTCAGATCATTTACAGATTCATAAAATTTACATCCGAAAAATTATCAGAAAAAATAATATCGCAAGAAGAAAATAGATTTAAGCCTAGATTATAACAAGAAATGAAGTGAAAATCGGAATTATTTCAAGAAAAGGGATCACAAACTAGATTATGCCAAGAACACATTAGAACATGCAGGAACAAAATGATGTCACTAAAACATTAATAAGCTCAAAACAGATTCAATCATTGAAAAACGCAAAACTACAAAAATTATATGATGTAAGCATACATAAAATTATTATAACACGAAAGAAACATCAAAATATAGTATGGCAAGGAGTGAGTAGAAATTCAAATATAGATTATTTCAAGAGAAATAACTCCAGAATGAAATATAAAGCTAGTGAAAATAAAAACGAATGCTGACAAAGTATATTTCAGCGATAAATTTCAGAAAATAACTTCTTAGATGTCATTAAGGAAACCTAAAAATAGTTGTCAAGAACGCAAACAAACCATACAGATTTAAAGAACAAGGACATATGTTAAGAAATTAAACCCCAAAGACATGTTAACAAAATAATCTCCAGACATGAGATGAAAATAAAACAAGACCTAAGACATGGTAAAAAAAAGACAGTCAAAAGACAACAGTAGCACAAACGCTGTCTACGTATGTACCAATATCTTCTTAGAATGTACTTCTAATACTAGTGTTATAATAAAGGAAACTGTTAGTGACGCAACTAGATATCATGAAAAGTAGTTCAGGAAAAGATTATATCAAGACCAGAAAACTGTCGAAAACAACATTCCAGAACCAATCTGTCTGGCGTGTAATGAACTGTAAACAAGAACAGTTACTTCCAAACAGCCTGGACTTCTGACGTAATGTGTGACCTCACTCGACCTAATTTTGGTCCTAGGACTGCTTACTGAAACGTGCGAAAGGTGGCATTGATGTTAAAGCGATGATACTCTTCTGTGCGTTTTAGAGTGATAATACACAAAATAAAGTGGCTAGAACCGTGTAAAATACACACGAACATGAAAAGGACACGTCTCTCGTATCATGAAACAAACAAACATTCAAAATATTGGTTAATCAAGCGTTTTTCTCATCAAAATAAACACGAGACCACTTTTACATGCGTTGTTTGAGAAAGAAATACAAGTCCAGCAACTAATTTATCTGAAAATTTCAATACGCCAACATGGAAATACCTGATGGAAGAATTGGTCCGTTAGAGGTTAATGGCTCCATAGAGCTTGTCCATATATGTTAATGTTGACGACTAAATATGCTTCTGCTGCTTCTTGTCTCGCATGTTGAGCACATTTGTAGATAATGATGATAAACGTGTCATTATATATGTACCAGCAGCATTGGTCGAGGGTTAAGGCACTCACTTCTCAAAAGGACGAACGGAAACAGTGGGTGATCGAAACCTGCAAGTTTCAAGCGACCCTTGGTCTCAGGGAGGTAGGACTAGAGTGCCTGCATCCTGAGTTACCTCTAGTCCTCTTCACTCCAGTCTTGTCATTGGTCGAAAGCAGCTCGGCTTAGGGAGTGAGGTTGATTACCAGTTCAGTTTTTCTCCTCACCATAATCCAACTACAGCTGAAGATAAAGACAAGTCAACCATCATCGCTTCCGATTAGCATCTAACTGGCTACCAACTGCTACATTTGTTGGTGGAACTTATTTGAATCTGTTGTATATCAGACCTTGGAGATGATATGTGATTGATGGAACTTATTTGAATCTGTTGTAGATCAGGCCTTGGAGATGATATGTGATTGGTGAAACTTATTTGAATCTGTTGTATATCAAGCCTTGGAGATGATATGTGATTGGTGGAACTTATTTGAATCTGCTGTATGTCAACATGCTGTTAGTTACCCATCGCAAGCGATGATTACGACATCATGAGAAGGTTTTGTCCTGATGATGCAACTTGCGGTGTATTTTGATTGTAGTGAGGAAGAGGCTGCGCTGGTCATCAACCTCACTCTCTGGTCGCTATCTACCTTGTGCCATGTGGCAAGACATGTCAAGATGACTGGAGGTAATCCAGGATGCAGGCACTCTGGTTCCATCTCCTCTGAGACCAGCGGTCACTTGAAACTTGAGGGGTCAAACTCACGCCGTCTCCGTTCTTTGCTCTGAGACGTGATTGCATTACCTCTCGACCTACAGCGACTCCAAAATGCTAAAGCATCAACGAAGTCCGACTATTGCGATTCGTAAACTTTTCGGAGCTGGACTACTCTTCTTCTATCTACTTGTGTCGCTTGAGGTCTTGGGGAGGTACGTTTGTCTTTCATGTACCTGCTGGGATGTTATACTAGTAGGGTAATGCAGTTTTCTTTGATGTGTCAGATGTTGTCGTTATGCATCGTGGGGTGATGCAATTTTCTTTGGTGTGTCAGATTGTGTCGTTAGGCAGCGTGTGGTGATGCAGTTTTCTTTGGTGTGTCAGATTGTGTCGTTAGGCAGCGTGTGGTGATGCAGTTTTCTTTGGTGTGTCAGATGTGTCGTAAGACGCCGTGGGTATGTAGAGTCCTCTTTATTGTCCTCCTTGTTGTTGTCATTTCGTATGTCTTCAGTATCTCACTTACACAATCATATTGTTTTAGGTCTCCCCCTCTTGCTCTGTAATCCAAATACCAAATGGTGATGCAGATCCGCACGGCTGGTAGATTTGGTTTCATTCTTGTCAAGTGTCCAATCCATTTTATTTTCTGCCTTCCCATGAATTCCATGCACAATGTTGAACTCATTCTCTTTCTGAATTTTTTTTTTACTCTATCCCTCCTCGTAACCCCGCCCGCTTTTCTCTAGCATCTCATTTCGCATACAATGATTTTAAATTTTTTTTTATTTGTTGTGATCAGAGTCTATGTCTGACATTGGTAGCAGAGAGTTGCGATGAAAATATTATTTATCAGCTATTTCTGTGTATCAACTGGGATGTGTGTGTGTCTTAATAATAGTCAAGGCTGATAGAAAACCGTATTTGCTTTCGTTACTCTTGATTCCACCTCTCTGTCCATTTTCTATCTAGTGTGAATAAGCTACCGAAGCATATGAGTTAGCTGATCTGGTTAAGTTCTGTGCCTTTCATCTGAATATTTTGTGTCTTCTCTATTCTGCTGATTTTCATTTCTCTGAGCTAGTAATATTCTATGTAATCGTCTGAGTGCTTGGATTACCACTTGTCTTGTATATGTTCCTGACATACTTTCTGACTTCCCTGTATGTTGTTTGTGGCTTAAGGAATATCACTGTTCATGCATACGTAATTCAACACTAAGTTGGAAGAGATATCGCAAACTAGAAACACATGGTGACTGGAAACACATGGTGACTGAAAACACATGGTGACTGAAAACACATGGTGACTGAAAACACATGGTGACTGAAAACACATGCTGACTGAAATAGTAAGGTGATTAAAAAGACGTTGTGACTGGAAACACATGGTGACTAGAATTATGAGGTAACTAAAAACACAGGGTGACTGAAAACACATGGTGACTGGAAACACAGGGTGACTGAAAATACATGGTGACTGGAAACACATGGTGACTGGAAGCACATGGTGACTGGAAACACACGGTGACTGGAAACACATGGTGACTGGAAACACATGGTGACTGGAAACACATGGTGACTAGAATCATAATGTTTTTAAAACACGTGGTGACTGGAAACACATGGTAACTAGAATAATAAGGTGACTAAATCACGTGCTGACTAGAATCATAAGGTGATAAAAACACGTAGTACCAGAATCATAAGGTCATTAAAACACGTGGTGACTCGAAACACATGGTGACTAGAATTATAAGGTGACTGAAAACACATGGTGACTAGAAAAATAAGGTGACTAAAACACGTGGTGACTAGAAACACATGGTGACTAGAATCATTAGTTGACTAAAACAAGTGGTGACTGAAAATACATGGTGACAAGATTCAATTGGTGACTAAAACACGTGGTGACTGGAAACACATGCTAACTGGAAACACGTTGTGACAGGAAGCCAGTCGTTACTAGAAAAACGTTGTGACTTGAAACACATGGTGACTCGAAACATAAGGCGACTGGGAAAATGTTGTCACTGGAAACATAACACGGCTGGGAAAACCTTGTCATTGGAAACATAATGCGACTAGGAAAACCTTGTCACTAGAAACATAATACGACTAGAAAAACCTTGGCAGTAGAAACATACTACGACTAGGAAAACCTTGTCACTAGAAACATACTACGACTAGGAAAACCGTGTCACTAGAAACATAATACGACTAGGAAAACCTTGTCACTAGAAACATAATACGACTAGGAAAACCGTGTCACTAGAAACATACTACGACTAGGAAAACCTTGTCATTAGAAACATACTACGACTAGGAAAACCTTGTCACTAGAAAAATAAGGCGACTGGGACAACCGTGTCACTAGAAACATAATACGACTAGGAAAACCTTGTCACTAGAAACATAAGGCGACTGGGAAAACCTTGTCACTAGAAACACAATGCGACTAGAAACATAAGGCGACGGGAAAACCTTGTCACTAGAAACACAATGCGACTAGAAACATAAGGCGAGTGGGAAAACTTTGTCACTAGAAACATAAGGCGATTGGAAACATAATGCGACTGGGAAAACCTTGTCACTAGAAACATAAGGCGACTGGAAACGTAAGGCGACTGGAAACATAAGGCGACGGGAAACACACATAAAATGGGTTAAGGGAATGTTTAGAGGAGAGATCCCGAGTCCAGGACCGTTAGAGCACTTGCCTATCACATAAAAAGTGGCAGGGTTCATGCCCATGTCTAGAACAATGCATTCTCATCAATTAAAATCGGTCTAGCACAGAGTGGAGCATAGGCCCTCATCAAGTACATGTCTTGTCATCAAATATTGATTTTGCTATTTCTGTTGAAGTTTTTTTGGCTTTAAGTGTTTACATACACAACCCTCCTTAGCCGCATCTTACGACATGACTATTAAGTTACATTCGAGCCCGGATGACACCCGAGTGTCACATCATTCTGCAAAGTTGTAAATGGTTTAAAATATCAGTCGTATGTCCGTTGCAAAACGACGTCTCTTGCAATTTCCAACTTGTTTGGCTGTTTCTTGGCAGGTGGGTAGTACGGTCGGCTGCCATCACTCTCTGTACGGGGAGGAGCAATAGCAGCGAGAAAACAATCCCGTGTCTGCAGAACTGGACATTGCTGTGTTCGAACCTAGTGAGCTGGAATTGGGAAACGGACGTTTCATCCCTGGACCACACTGCCTTACTGTAGAACTCTTAGATATCTGACTTATGCTAAGGAAATGAGGCAAAGTTCAAGGACTGTCATTCGACCGCACGTATAACGAGTTTAATTTTCATGTTACGGTGACTTCTTCAGTTGAGTTCTCTTGTTGACTTCTCGTCTTGTCTTCCAATGTTGTATTCTCAAGATGACTTCACAAGTTGACTTCTAAAGTTGACTTGACTTGTCATGTTGACGTATCATGTTGACTTCACGTGCTGACTGCTGAAGAAGACTTATCATTTTGACTTGTCGTGTTGTCTTCTCATGTTGACTTCTCATGTTGACTTCTCATGTTGTCTTCTCATGTTGTCTTGTCATGTTGTCTTCTCATGTTGACTTCTCATGTTGTCTTCTCATGTTGACTTCTCATTTTGACCTCTCATGTTGTCTTCTAATGTTGACTTCTCATGTTGTCTTCTCATGTTGACTTGTCATGTTGTCTTCTCATGTTGTCTTCTCATGTTGACTTCTCATGTTGTCTTCTCATGTTGTCTTCTCATGTTGACTTCTCATGTTGACTTCTCATGTTGTCTTCTCATGTTGACTTCTCATGTTGTCTTCTCGTGTTGTCTTCTCATGTTGTCTTCTCATGTTGTCTTCTCATGTTGACTTCTCATGTTGACTTCTCATGTTGTCTTCTCATGTTGACTTCTCATGTTGTCTTCTCATGTTGTCTTCTCATGTTGACTTGTCATGTTGTCTTCTCATGTTGACTTCTCATGTTGTCTTCTCATGTTGTCTTCTCATGTTGTCTTCTCATGTTGACTTCTCATGTTGTCTTCTCATTTTGACCTCTCATTTTGACTTCTCATGTTGTCTTCTCTTCTTGGGTCATCATGTTAAGTTATCACGTTGACTGCTGAAGTTGACGTATCATGTTGACTTGTCATGCTGTCTTCTCATGTTGTCTTCGCATGCTGATTTTTCATGTTGACTGCTGAAGTTTACTTATATTGTTGACTTCTTTTCTTGACGTATCATGTTGACTTCTCTTGTTGATTTCTCTTGTTGACTTCTCTTGTAGACTTTTCATGTTGGCTTCTCATATCGACTTCTCATGTTGACTTCTCTTGTTGACTTTTTATATTGACATCTCAAGTTGACTTCTCAAGTTGACTTCTCATGTCGAATTCTCAAATTGACTTCTCAAGTTGACTTCTCTTGTTCACTTCTCTTGTGTCTTCTCATGTTGACTTCTCTTGTTGACTTCTCTTATTATCCTCTCTTGTTGACTTTTCTTTTTGACTTCTCATGTTGACTTCTCAAGTTGACTTCTCGTTTTGACTTTTTAAATTGACATCTCAAGTTGACATCTCAAGTTGACTTCTCAAATTGACTTCTCAAGTTGACTTCTCGTGTCGACTTCTTAATTTGGCTTTTCATGCATTGATATCCCAAGCACTTTATCCCCGATGACTGTACCTGTTATGAAACTACCTTGACCTTTCCGTCTTAAAAACACAAACATTCTTGAACACCATGTGATAGAAGCTAATTTGCACTGACAAACCGATTCATTTTTCTCATCGCCTAAAGTGGTTTCAGTGTATGTCAGCTTCACTAGAGGAGCAGAGTGTCAGTACAGCCTTTGCCACACAATTAATGAAACAAGAACAGCATGTTATAGACTGCAATTCATGAAAACATTTGAGGGATTGATTATGGAAACGATTCAATCATGAAAGAGACCCACGCTTATAAGGAATATAGTTGTGGTTATTTGAGGAGTAGACTGGTTAGAAACGAGACACCCATGAAACAATCTGTCACGCTTATAAGGAATATAGATGTGGTTATTTTATGGGTAGACTGGTTAGAAACGAGACACCCATGAAACAATCTGTCACGCTTATAAGGAATATAGATGTGGTTATTTTATGGGTAGACTGGTTAGAAACGAGACAATCATGAAACAATCTGTCACGCTAATAAGAAATATAGATGTGGTTATTTGAGAGAGACACAATTTATATACTAACTAGACCATCGTGAACCAGACTGTCACGTTAATGACGAGTGTGAATGTTATTTAATGGACGTACTGTACAGAAACGAGACGAAAATAAAGATAATATTACGTACATGGGAGAAGTAAATGTGATTATTTGAGGGATAGACTGTTTAGAAACGATACAATCGGGAATCAGACGTCACACTTGCGAGGAATATAAATGTTATTTGTGTGACAAGCTGCATAGTAACAAGTTAAGGATAACAGCAAATGTCACGTTGATGAGGGTAAACAGATGCAGTAAGTTATTTGTGTGACAAGCTGCATAGTAACAAGTTAAGGATAACAGCAAATGTCACGTTGATGAGGGTAAACAGATGCAGTTAGTTATTTGTGTGACAAGCTGCATAGAAAGAAGGATAAAAGCGACAGTCACGTTTATAAGGGAAGTAGATGTAGGTATTTGGCTTGGCTTGACTTCGTTCTTTCTCAATCTTCCACTACCAAACACTGAAAGGGCTTAAGTAGCAGAATGTATTCCAGAGAACGGAATGCACTGTGACGTAGTTTACAGCTTGACTGCGATATTTGCACCTTTCGGTCCAACACATCCGACTTCAGCAACCATTTTTTGAGTACCGGGTTAGCATTCCCTCTTCGATCCCTTCCCCTTTGACCAGTCTGCCCTGCTGCAGCCTGTTATCGAGGATCACCGCGTGGAGGTGTAGAAG
This sequence comes from Ariolimax columbianus, assembly GCA_036924085.1. NCBI lineage: Eukaryota > Metazoa > Mollusca > Gastropoda > Stylommatophora > Arionidae > Ariolimax > Ariolimax columbianus. Next base: position 51,942,767 of record JAVGWX010000004.1, read on the forward strand.
GGTCTTGGCAGCTTTGGTTTGCTGGCCCTGACGCTAGCGGTCATTTACGAGTTGCTGACCACTGCAGCTCATGCGCTGCTCAGCATCCTGATCCCAGATGTAGATATTTGAAGGACAATCTATATCAAAACGACATATGCGTAAATGAGACTGCCAATTTTTAAAACAAAATAGATCTGGTAATAAATATGAGAATTGAACGCCGTGGAATAGAAACAAACAAGAAACAGTTTATAAAGAAAATAGTTGTAACTTTTATATCAAACTAGGAAGAAGACGAGTATTATCACTCTCTTTCGAGCCGTAAATTTTTGGATTATTTAAAAAAAAATTTTTTTTTAATATTGTTGTCTCTATTTACTGACTTCCTTTTTTTGGTCTTGTGTTTAACATCTGTCTCATGTACTAACTACCTCGAGAACCTCGTCTCCAGTTTTGTGCAGCCAGCATTTATTTTTATAAATTATTTTCTGTAAATAGTCGTCGACGTTTACTATCTGAATAGTCATTTATCAAGCTTAGTTAACCGGTATTTTAAGTGCTCTTTTAATTATTTCCAGTCTTTGGTGATAACATTTATTATACGTCGACAATTGTTCTTATGTAAAAGTGCTTTTAAACCATTTTAAACCAATTGCATCAGCAGCACTTCGATACAATGTTATATCCGAATTGAACTGTAACTCCTTATGCTTCTTCTTCTTCTTCTTACAATTATTATTGTTATAATTATTATCGTTATTATTAGTGTTTTAATATGTTAATTTGTATGTTATTGTTATTATTGTTATTTTTATTATTATGATTATTAAGAAGCAGCACCCCTGGGCGATTATCTCTTGCTGTTCTAGATAATAAGTACGGCAGTTCTCTAGCCTTCCTTTCTATTCATCGTAGAGACGAGAGCGTGCCTGATTCTTTACCAGCCGAAAGGCGCGGCTTGATGCAGGGTCGCTTAGCAATAATGAATGCGGAGCTAACAATTATGAGAAGCAATGGCGGGATTACCAACTCAACCATTATGCTATCCCTCGAGACGGTCCATCAGTTCTGCTATTTTACAGCTGTTCTGAAGAGCATGGGACACACTTATCGTAGTGCAATGCCGAGTTGGTCATAGTCAGATGTAGCCGAGCATAACACAACCACCTGGTAAAACCACATCCACTTTCATCAGCATGATCGGGATGTGATGAAAACTACCGCAATCTTATAATTAAAGCCTTTTTCTGAACGCACACACGAGTAAAGTTACTCATTGTGGGCATTCAGCAACAACATCAGTATAATGCTGAACTGGACAGGATCAGCCGTAGTGTTCATGCAAACGATATTCCACTTTGAAGCGCAATTTATCAACCGGTTATATTTTTAGTTCAATAACTGTTGCTATATTGTAATAACCTGGAAGCTTGTATTAAATAGGCATGTCCGGCATGTCAAATAATTACATAATCTCATCTATGAATCACATGAAGAAAGATCGTTTTGTACGATAACAAACAGTACTGAGCTGTCTACACAAATGACGACCACGGAGTACCGAATAATAATATGATGTTCAGATGATGTCCACTCTCTTTATTCAGCCGTGTGGACTGTCTTTTCTCTTGCTGTGTCCGCTGAAATGGGTGACTTGCACTGTGAATTGGATTAAAATGAGGAATGAACTGCGCTTTTGTCAACCTGTCGCTGGTCCTGAACTACCTTTAGCTAGTGGCAAGATTTTTACAAGACAACTGGAGATAGCACAGGATGCAGATTTTTCCTCAGGGTTCACTCCCGAAGCCTATTCCGTAAACATTAAAGTCCATTATAGTCGAGTATGAATTTCAGTCACACAAAAACCGACGCTGTCTGCAGCTAGGGCGAAGGGCTCCAATCTCGTGAAGTTCAGCCGTGTGAACTAGACCGTGAAAAATACGACACAGGTTTCAGCGCAATGCTAATTCGTATATCCGATGTCCAGACCAGGATTATCGAAGGGAAGAAAACACAAAAAACAACGAATTAACCAGCCCAAATGATGAACAACGACACGTTTCCGAGAACACAAGTGTGTCTTCGACTGCTGTGAATTCCAAGAAAATCCGTGTTCTGACGGCATCCATATTGAACTAATAAACAAAAACAATAGCGCAATATGAACCCGCAGCCGGTTGGACTCCACCTTTAACGTTCTTTAACAATATTAATAACAGCTACTTGCTGATTAACCACCTTACGCCACGCAAGCTACCAAGAGCTCTGGATCATGGGTTTTACAATGAGATTTAACAGTGACGTCTAACTCCTCTACGGTAGAAATGTTCCACACTTAATCAAATAGATAACCTGCTTAGTGTGAAGCCGTCTTCTGATATAGAACAAACATCAACAGTCAAAGATACTAAACCTCAAATACAAGGTCATCCAGGAATACCACATACCCAAATTAAACAAGTAACAATTTTTTTTTAAAGTACATTTTTCGATTGAAACTCTTAAAAAAATGTTGTACAATTTGTCTTGTCTTGTCTTGTCTTATCCACTAATGCCGTGATTCCCCGTGGGTAGCCGTAGTTTTCTATCCATGACCAGAGGCGTCACTGAAGTAGTCGTTTTTTCCATGACGATTTAGAATATCTGCAACATTTCCTATCTATCTATTTTTCTGTTGGCCACGGTTGTACGTTGTACGTTGTGCGTTAAAGGCGCACATGCTTCATTGGTCATGTTGTATAATCATTGGTTGACCGAACCAGTTGATTCTCTTCTCATCCATACATTCAGTACAGGCAGGGTCTTGCTTTTTCTCACATCTTCATTATATATATTTTTTTTATACTAAGGTTTATTATTCGTTTTCGGGACTTCGAGGACTTTACGGGAAAACCCGATATGAACTACGTCTCTGACCTTTAAACTACACCATGACGAGGTGTAACGAAACTATCAGACGGTGGAAATTAACATATGTGTGTGTGTGAATGTATGTATGTGTGTGTGTGTGTGTGTGTATATAGTTAGTTAGTTTATTTGGTCACTTATATATGTGTGTATATAGTTAGTTAGTAATTTTGTCCCTTATGTATGTGTGCATATCGTTAGTTAGTTTATTTTGTCACTTATGTATGTGTGTATATAGCTAGTTAGTCTGTTTTGTCACTTTTGTGTGTGTATAGTGAATTAGTTTGTTTATTTTCTCATTTATATGTGTGTATGTGTGTGTGTGTATTGTTAGTTTATTTCCTCACTTATGTGTGTCTATAGTTAGTTTATTTCCTCACTTATGTCTGTCTATAGTTAGTTTATTTCCTTATTTATGTGTGTCTATAGTTAGTTAGTTTATTTTCTCACCTATGTGTGTGTTGTTAGTTTATTTTCTCACTTATGTGTGTATATAGTTAGTTTATTTTCTCACTTATGTGTGGGAATAGTTACTTTCTTTTTTCACGTATGTGTGTGTGTGTGTGTGTGTATGTATTGTTAGTTTATATCCTCAATTATGTGTGTATAGTTAATTTTCTCACTTGTGTGTGTATAGTTAGTTTATTTCCTCACTTATGCCGTAATATATGTTATGTTGTATAAATATAATAGTAAATGTAAAACGTGCACAACACCATCTTTATTTTCATAGCAGCGTAACATCTAAGATGTTAGTGAAAGAAGTTCGACGTCTGATCTCTGCATTGCGATTTCTTCTTCTTCTTCTTCTGCGTACGCAGTCAGACAGTAACCATTATTTTTTCGAAAAAAGCGGCGGTCATCCTGAGGCTCTCGCCACTGCCATAAAGTTTGTCTTGCAGTTCCACTGGTAATGGCCACATCTGCTCTCTCTGATCCTCATATGTCGGGCAGTTCTGCAGCAGATGTTCAGCGGTCATTTTACCAGTACCGCACGGGCATTCGTCGGTACACCCTATCTTCAATTTGTTGAATAGGTGGTACCTCAGTCTGTTGTGGCCAGTGCGAAGTCTGAAGACAACGACCTGCTCGCTTCGGTTCAACTGGTAATAGGCATCATTTTTGGTGTAACCAGTATGTTCGGTTTCCCATTTGGTCATGTATCTGGCTTTAATAAGCCGTTTTGACTTTTCGTACGTCATACTGGTATCTGTTTGTGGTAGTCTTGCACCTTCTTTTGCCAGTCTGTCTGCCTCCTCGTTGCCTTGGATGTTGCAGTGTGACGGAACCCACTGTACCACTACCCTTTTTGGTGCGGACTGCTGGCACAGTTTGCAGAGTGCTGCTCTTAAGTCATTAAGCTCAGTGTTTTTCTGGCTTTTTAGCGCTATGACTACGGCGAGAGCATCTGTCAGCAGGACTATATGGCTCTCATTTTCACTGTGTGTCACCATTTCTTCCACTGCCGCCCTCAGTGCCTCTGCCTCCGCTCTGAAATTGCTTGTGTACTTACCAGTAGCGAATGACAGTGTTATTTGTCTGCCATTTGGTAGGTTCAGGAATGCTCCTGCCCCTCCGTTCTGTGTTTTGTTTGTTACAGAACCGTCGGTGTATGCATGGGTCCAGTCCATGCTTGGGTAGCTTTTCGTTATGAAGCTTAGGGTAGTATCTCTCCTTTCTTTTTCAGTCTGGCAGTTTTTGTTTCCAATACCTGGTATATTTTCTACCACCTCTGGAAATATATCCTGCCTCCAGGTAGGTTTTCGTACAGTAGTGATGGGTTTTGGTGTTGTTAGTGCGTTTATGGGATCTTCGTGCATCTTTGCTTTGGCTATTTCTGCAAAGTTTCTCCGCTTTAGTTTCCCATTTCCCAAATTGTTTAGTCTCTGGTGCATTGGATGGTCGGTCAGTCTTCGGAGTTTCGCATTGCGATTTGATTTCCAATGGAGATCTTCAGCGTTCTTCACTTCATTAGCATCAATCGCTTTATTACCATTTTGACAACATCATGACACAGAGATATTTAATTGAATTCCGGAAATTACATATTTCTTTTATGTTAAGTGGAAAATACTAAGCAGAAAATAATGCCTGCGGTCTAGATGGTGATTGTTCATTCGTAATATGACCTCACGGACTATATGTTGAGAACCACAGAGGAAAAGTAATGAAAGAGTGAAAACCTTGTTTTTACCAGGAATTCCAAGAAGAAGGTTCAAATCTGCATGTTTACAGCTACTAAGACCACTAACAAAAAATGACGAAAGCGACTCTAATCTTCGGATCTGCCACGAGCTTATCGACCTTAGGCGAAATAGCAAACCCTGTCACAATACCAAGTTCTGATTTCACAATAGCAGACGAGTCTGTAAGGTGAGATTAACACTGAATAATTCACGTGTATTTTTATATTCAAAATATCAACTAAATTCGCATGATAGCAATTAGAATGTCAGAAATGTAATGAAAACAAAATGGAAATTTCGTAGCTAGAAAATAGATGCACAAAGGAGAGACAATCCATTTCTTATCTAAAAGGGGCGTAGTTTCAATTGGAATTATCTATTACTGCAGTTTTTCTGTTGTCAATTGTGTACGTTTTTGATGGCATTATATACCTATTTTTGCTAAAATTGTAACTATTTTGTTTATCAGTAATGCTGTGTAAATATGCTCGTTACTTTGAAATGATGAAGGAGATTGCATGTCTCAATAATCCCAGGAACAAAGCCAACGGGAGCGAAAGATTCCAGAAGGGTGACCCAGTCTGGATAGGTCATAGGGGAGAGAAAAAACTAAACATAGAATACTGACCTAGAGTTAGTTAGTCGTCGGATCATCTTCATCGCACTCGGGACAAGTCCATACGCGGTCAGATGTCTTCCTCAGCACGTGATGACTGACCGTTCCGATTCTGTGCTGGTTAACCAGACGTCTTTGGATCATCGTATGGTGTTCCTTTCTTGCGGCTTCTCATTTCACACCAAATTTAACCAGTCACGCCAAGGACGTAGAGCCTGGGTCAACTTCAAAACTTCTTTCCAGCCGATTTTGCTAACGGTGTTTAGGATATCGGCTCGGTCCATTGACCTCTCACCCATCACTATAGTTATACTCGCCAACATATCAGCTCTCTCGTTCCCTTCCACATCTAGAGTATAATAGGTTGTGACCGACCACAACATTTTTCACGCTGATCAACTCTGGACGGATTCCGTATCACCCGAGCCATGTTTTCAATGGTCTGTTGAGGAAATTATGAGTCGACGGATAATGAAATTCGGCAAACTTGACGGATGGTCTGTGCTATTTACTTCAGAAGTGACGTCATCATGCGCATCTAACGAATGTTCACTTGTTGCAGTTCGGTCCGGATTAATTTTAACACGCCTCGTACATAGAGAATATTTACACTGATACGATTGATGACTATATATCCGTTTTCTGTTTCTTGTACCTTGGTCGCTTATGCTACAGATTTTCTTCTTCACTCAGCCTGAATTGATTTGGTTTGATCCCCCATCTGTTAGTGTCAGCTTTTAGTCCGTTTTGAAGCCAAAATGTCAAACAATGCTTTAATGATCGTATGCTCTGGTCTTCGACATAGGGTGCTTTTCTGTGATATTGTTCTGTGGTAGAATGAGCTGTCACTTGTTTTGCAGTGATGGGCAAGACAACAGGTGGTATTCCAAATGGTCTCTTAGTGCTTAGTGCTGTCTCTTATTGTTTAGTGTCGTCTCTTATTGTTTAGTGCCGTCTCTTACTGTTTAGTGCTATCTCTTACTGTTTAGTGCTATCTCTTACTGTTTAGTGCTATCTCTTACTGTTTAGTGCTATCTGTTAGTGTTTAGTGCTGTCTCTTATTGTTTAATGCTAAATCTTAGTGTTTAGTGCTGTCTCTTAGTGTTTAGTGCTGTCTCTTAATGGTTTCGTGCTGTCTCTTAGTGGTTAATGCTGTCTCTTAGTGTTTAGTGCTCTCTCTGTATTTAGTGCTGTATGTTAGTGGTTAGTGCTATCTCTTAGTGATTAGTGCTGTCTCTTATAGTTTAGTGCTGTCTCTTATAGTTTAGTGCTGTCTCTTATAGTTTAGTGATGTCTCTGTATTTAGTCTTGTTTTCATTCTGATAATTTCCCTCCACTGGTTATCTTCTTTTGACGTGCATCGTTTAGTTGTTGATTACTATTTTCTCTCTTATGTTTTAGAACATATCCATCTCAATTGTTCTTATACCCACTACACAGTTACCTTATGACTTCCTTGTAAGTTATATTTGCAGAACCTTTCTGCCTACCTTTCACAATGTGTTAATTTCTCTACTGTTATGGATGTTGAGACGAGATGACACCTTTGTAGAATATTACATTTCGAAAGCAAATATGGTTTACCTAGTCCATCGGTTTAAAATGGGAGGATACGATTACACATTTGAGAGCTCCCTGATGTGTAATCGTATCCTCCCATTTTAAACCGATGGACTAGGTAAACCATATTTGCTTTCGAAATGTAATATTCTACAAAGGTGTCATCTCGTCTCAACATCCATAACAGTAGAGAAATTAACACATTGTGAAAGGTAGGCAGAAAGGTTCTGCAAATATAACTTACAAGGAAGTCATAAGGTAACTGTGTAGTGGGTATAAGAACAATTGAGATGGATATGTTCTAAAACATAAGAGAGAAAATAGTAATCAACAACTAAACGATGCACGTCAAAAGAAGATAACCAGTGGAGGGAAATTATCAGAATGAAAACAAGACTAAATACAGAGACATCACTAAACTATAAGAGACAGCACTAAACTATAAGAGACAGCACTAAACTATAAGAGACAGCACTAATCACTAAGAGATAGCACTAACCACTAACATACAGCACTAAATACAGAGAGAGCACTAAACACTAAGAGACAGCATTAACCACTAAGAGACAGCACGAAACCATTAAGAGACAGCACTAAACACTAAGAGACAGCACTAAACACTAAGATTTAGCATTAAACAATAAGAGACAGCACTAAACACTAACAGATAGCACTAAACAGTAAGAGATAGCACTAAACAGTAAGAGATAGCACTAAACAGTAAGAGATAGCACTAAACAGTAAGAGACGGCACTAAACAATAAGAGACGACACTAAACAATAAGAGACAGCACTAAGCACTAAGAGACCATTTGGAATACCACCTGTTGTCTTGCCCATCACTGCAAAACAAGTGACAGCTCATTCTACCACAGAACAATATCACAGAAAAGCACCCTATGTCGAAGACCAGAGCATACGATCATTAAAGCATTGTTTGACATTTTGGCTTCAAAACGGACTAAAAGCTGACACTAACAGATGGGGGATCAAACCAAATCAATTCAGGCTGAGTGAAGAAGAAAATCTGTAGCATAAGCGACCAAGGTACAAGAAACAGAAAACGGATATATAGTCATCAATCGTATCAGTGTAAATATTCTCTATGTACGAGGCGTGTTAAAATTAATCCGGACCGAACTGCAACAAGTGAACATTCGTTAGATGCGCATGATGACGTCACTTCTGAAGTAAATAGCACAGACCATCCGTCAAGTTTGCCGAATTTCATTATCCGTCGACTCATAATTTCCTCAACAGACCATTGAAAACATGGCTCGGGTGATACGGAATCCGTCCAGAGTTGATCAGCGTGAAAAATGTTGTGGTCGGTCACAACCTATTATACTCTAGATGTGGAAGGGAACGAGAGAGCTGATATGTTGGCGAGTATAACTATAGTGATGGGTGAGAGGTCAATGGACCGAGCCGATATCCTAAACACCGTTAGCAAAATCGGCTGGAAAGAAGTTTTGAAGTTGACCCAGGCTCTACGTCCTTGGCGTGACTGGTTAAATTTGGTGTGAAATGAGAAGCCGCAAGAAAGGAACACCATACGATGATCCAAAGACGTCTGGTTAACCAGCACAGAATCGGAACGGTCAGTCATCACGTGCTGAGGAAGACATCTGACCGCGTATGGACTTGTCCCGAGTGCGATGAAGATGATCCGACGACTAACTAACTCTAGGTCAGTATTCTATGTTTAGTTTTTTCTCTCCCCTATGACCTATCCAGACTGGGTCACCCTTCTGGAATCTTTCGCTCCCGTTGGCTTTGTTCCTGGGATTATTGAGACATGCAATCTCCTTCATCATTTCAAAGTAACGAGCATATTTACACAGCATTACTGATAAACAAAATAGTTACAATTTTAGCAAAAATAGGTATATAATGCCATCAAAAACGTACACAATTGACAACAGAAAAACTGCAGTAATAGATAATTCCAATTGAAACTACGCCCCTTTTAGATAAGAAATGGATTGTCTCTCCTTTGTGCATCTATTTTCTAGCTACGAAATTTCCATTTTGTTTTCATTACATTTCTGACATTCTAATTGCTATCATGCGAATTTAGTTGATATTTTGAATATAAAAATACACGTGAATTATTCAGTGTTAATCTCACCTTACAGACTCGTCTGCTATTGTGAAATCAGAACTTGGTATTGTGACAGGGTTTGCTATTTCGCCTAAGGTCGATAAGCTCGTGGCAGATCCGAAGATTAGAGTCGCTTTCGTCATTTTTTGTTAGTGGTCTTAGTAGCTGTAAACATGCAGATTTGAACCTTCTTCTTGGAATTCCTGGTAAAAACAAGGTTTTCACTCTTTCATTACTTTTCCTCTGTGGTTCTCAACATATAGTCCGTGAGGTCATATTACGAATGAACAATCACCATCTAGACCGCAGGCATTATTTTCTGCTTAGTATTTTCCACTTAACATAAAAGAAATATGTAATTTCCGGAATTCAATTAAATATCTCTGTGTCATGATGTTGTCAAAATGGTAATAAAGCGATTGATGCTAATGAAGTGAAGAACGCTGAAGATCTCCATTGGAAATCAAATCGCAATGCGAAACTCCGAAGACTGACCGACCATCCAATGCACCAGAGACTAAACAATTTGGGAAATGGGAAACTAAAGCGGAGAAACTTTGCAGAAATAGCCAAAGCAAAGATGCACGAAGATCCCATAAACGCACTAACAACACCAAAACCCATCACTACTGTACGAAAACCTACCTGGAGGCAGGATATATTTCCAGAGGTGGTAGAAAATATACCAGGTATTGGAAACAAAAACTGCCAGACTGAAAAAGAAAGGAGAGATACTACCCTAAGCTTCATAACGAAAAGCTACCCAAGCATGGACTGGACCCATGCATACACCGACGGTTCTGTAACAAACAAAACACAGAACGGAGGGGCAGGAGCATTCCTGAACCTACCAAATGGCAGACAAATAACACTGTCATTCGCTACTGGTAAGTACACAAGCAATTTCAGAGCGGAGGCAGAGGCACTGAGGGCGGCAGTGGAAGAAATGGTGACACACAGTGAAAATGAGAGCCATATAGTCCTGCTGACAGATGCTCTCGCCGTAGTCATAGCGCTAAAAAGCCAGAAAAACACTGAGCTTAATGACTTAAGAGCAGCACTCTGCAAACTGTGCCAGCAGTCCGCACCAAAAAGGGTAGTGGTACAGTGGGTTCCGTCACACTGCAACATCCAAGGCAACGAGGAGGCAGACAGACTGGCAAAAGAAGGTGCAAGACTACCACAAACAGATACCAGTATGACGTACGAAAAGTCAAAACGGCTTATTAAAGCCAGATACATGACCAAATGGGAAACCGAACATACTGGTTACACCAAAAATGATGCCTATTACCAGTTGAACCGAAGCGAGCAGGTCGTTGTCTTCAGACTTCGCACTGGCCACAACAGACTGAGGTACCACCTATTCAACAAATTGAAGATAGGGTGTACCGACGAATGCCCGTGCGGTACTGGTAAAATGACCGCTGAACATCTGCTGCAGAACTGCCCGACATATGAGGATCAGAGAGAGCAGATGTGGCCATTACCAGTGGAACTGCAAGACAAACTTTATGGCAGTGGCGAGAGCCTCAGGATGACCGCCGCTTTTTTCGAAAAAATAATGGTTACTGTCTGACTGCGTACGCAGAAGAAGAAGAAGAAGAAATCGCAATGCAGAGATCAGACGTCGAACTTCTTTCACTAACATCTTAGATGTTACGCTGCTATGAAAATAAAGATGGTGTTGTGCACGTTTTACATTTACTATTATATTTATACAACATAACATATATTACGGCATAAGTGAGGAAATAAACTAACTATACACACACAAGTGAGAAAATTAACTATACACACATAATTGAGGATATAAACTAACAATACATACACACACACACACACACACATACGTGAAAAAAGAAAGTAACTATTCCCACACATAAGTGAGAAAATAAACTAACTATATACACACATAAGTGAGAAAATAAACTAACAACACACACATAGGTGAGAAAATAAACTAACTAACTATAGACACACATAAATAAGGAAATAAACTAACTATAGACAGACATAAGTGAGGAAATAAACTAACTATAGACACACATAAGTGAGGAAATAAACTAACAATACACACACACACATACACACATATAAATGAGAAAATAAACAAACTAATTCACTATACACACACAAAAGTGACAAAACAGACTAACTAGCTATATACACACATACATAAGTGACAAAATAAACTAACTAACGATATGCACACATACATAAGGGACAAAATTACTAACTAACTATATACACACATATATAAGTGACCAAATAAACTAACTAACTATATACACACACACACACACACACATACATACATTCACACACACACATATGTTAATTTCCACCGTCTGATAGTTTCGTTACACCTCGTCATGGTGTAGTTTAAAGGTCAGAGACGTAGTTCATATCGGGTTTTCCCGTAAAGTCCTCGAAGTCCCGAAAACGAATAATAAACCTTAGTATAAAAAAAATATATATAATGAAGATGTGAGAAAAAGCAAGACCCTGCCTGTACTGAATGTATGGATGAGAAGAGAATCAACTGGTTCGGTCAACCAATGATTATACAACATGACCAATGAAGCATGTGCGCCTTTAACGCACAACGTACAACGTACAACCGTGGCCAACAGAAAAATAGATAGATAGGAAATGTTGCAGATATTCTAAATCGTCATGGAAAAAACGACTACTTCAGTGACGCCTCTGGTCATGGATAGAAAACTACGGCTACCCACGGGGAATCACGGCATTAGTGGATAAGACAAGACAAGACAAGACAAATTGTACAACATTTTTTTAAGAGTTTCAATCGAAAAA
>JAVGWX010000004.1:51955044-52082544 GCA_036924085.1 Ariolimax columbianus
GGAGTTAGACGTCACTGTTAAATCTCATTGTAAAACCCATGATCCAGAGCTCTTGGTAGCTTGCGTGGCGTAAGGTGGTTAATCAGCAAGTAGCTGTTATTAATATTGTTAAAGAACGTTAAAGGTGGAGTCCAACCGGCTGCGGGTTCATATTGCGCTATTGTTTTTGTTTATTAGTTCAATATGGATGCCGTCAGAACACGGATTTTCTTGGAATTCACAGCAGTCGAAGACACACTTGTGTTCTCGGAAACGTGTCGTTGTTCATCATTTGGGCTGGTTAATTCGTTGTTTTTTGTGTTTTCTTCCCTTCGATAATCCTGGTCTGGACATCGGATATACGAATTAGCATTGCGCTGAAACCTGTGTCGTATTTTTCACGGTCTAGTTCACACGGCTGAACTTCACGAGATTGGAGCCCTTCGCCCTAGCTGCAGACAGCGTCGGTTTTTGTGTGACTGAAATTCATACTCGACTATAATGGACTTTAATGTTTACGGAATAGGCTTCGGGAGTGAACCCTGAGGAAAAATCTGCATCCTGTGCTATCTCCAGTTGTCTTGTAAAAATCTTGCCACTAGCTAAAGGTAGTTCAGGACCAGCGACAGGTTGACAAAAGCGCAGTTCATTCCTCATTTTAATCCAATTCACAGTGCAAGTCACCCATTTCAGCGGACACAGCAAGAGAAAAGACAGTCCACACGGCTGAATAAAGAGAGTGGACATCATCTGAACATCATATTATTATTCGGTACTCCGTGGTCGTCATTTGTGTAGACAGCTCAGTACTGTTTGTTATCGTACAAAACGATCTTTCTTCATGTGATTCATAGATGAGATTATGTAATTATTTGACATGCCGGACATGCCTATTTAATACAAGCTTCCAGGTTATTACAATATAGCAACAGTTATTGAACTAAAAATATAACCGGTTGATAAATTGCGCTTCAAAGTGGAATATCGTTTGCATGAACACTACGGCTGATCCTGTCCAGTTCAGCATTATACTGATGTTGTTGCTGAATGCCCACAATGAGTAACTTTACTCGTGTGTGCGTTCAGAAAAAGGCTTTAATTATAAGATTGCGGTAGTTTTCATCACATCCCGATCATGCTGATGAAAGTGGATGTGGTTTTACCAGGTGGTTGTGTTATGCTCGGCTACATCTGACTATGACCAACTCGGCATTGCACTACGATAAGTGTGTCCCATGCTCTTCAGAACAGCTGTAAAATAGCAGAACTGATGGACCGTCTCGAGGGATAGCATAATGGTTGAGTTGGTAATCCCGCCATTGCTTCTCATAATTGTTAGCTCCGCATTCATTATTGCTAAGCGACCCTGCATCAAGCCGCGCCTTTCGGCTGGTAAAGAATCAGGCACGCTCTCGTCTCTACGATGAATAGAAAGGAAGGCTAGAGAACTGCCGTACTTATTATCTAGAACAGCAAGAGATAATCGCCCAGGGGTGCTGCTTCTTAATAATCATAATAATAAAAATAACAATAATAACAATAACATACAAATTAACATATTAAAACACTAATAATAACGATAATAATTATAACAATAATAATTGTAAGAAGAAGAAGAAGAAGCATAAGGAGTTACAGTTCAATTCGGATATAACATTGTATCGAAGTGCTGCTGATGCAATTGGTTTAAAATGGTTTAAAAGCACTTTTACATAAGAACAATTGTCGACGTATAATAAATGTTATCACCAAAGACTGGAAATAATTAAAAGAGCACTTAAAATACCGGTTAACTAAGCTTGATAAATGACTATTCAGATAGTAAACGTCGACGACTATTTACAGAAAATAATTTATAAAAATAAATGCTGGCTGCACAAAACTGGAGACGAGGTTCTCGAGGTAGTTAGTACATGAGACAGATGTTAAACACAAGACCAAAAAAAGGAAGTCAGTAAATAGAGACAACAATATTAAAAAAAAATTTTTTTTTAAATAATCCAAAAATTTACGGCTCGAAAGAGAGTGATAATACTCGTCTTCTTCCTAGTTTGATATAAAAGTTACAACTATTTTCTTTATAAACTGTTTCTTGTTTGTTTCTATTCCACGGCGTTCAATTCTCATATTTATTACCAGATCTATTTTGTTTTAAAAATTGGCAGTCTCATTTACGCATATGTCGTTTTGATATAGATTGTCCTTCAAATATCTACATCTGGGATCAGGATGCTGAGCAGCGCATGAGCTGCAGTGGTCAGCAACTCGTAAATGACCGCTAGCGTCAGGGCCAGCAAACCAAAGCTGCCAAGACCCTTCTACACCTCCACGCGGTGATCCTCGATAACAGGCTGCAGCAGGGCAGACTGGTCAAAGGGGAAGGGATCGAAGAGGGAATGCTAACCCGGTACTCAAAAAATGGTTGCTGAAGTCGGATGTGTTGGACCGAAAGGTGCAAATATCGCAGTCAAGCTGTAAACTACGTCACAGTGCATTCCGTTCTCTGGAATACATTCTGCTACTTAAGCCCTTTCAGTGTTTGGTAGTGGAAGATTGAGAAAGAACGAAGTCAAGCCAAGCCAAATACCTACATCTACTTCCCTTATAAACGTGACTGTCGCTTTTATCCTTCTTTCTATGCAGCTTGTCACACAAATAACTAACTGCATCTGTTTACCCTCATCAACGTGACATTTGCTGTTATCCTTAACTTGTTACTATGCAGCTTGTCACACAAATAACTTACTGCATCTGTTTACCCTCATCAACGTGACATTTGCTGTTATCCTTAACTTGTTACTATGCAGCTTGTCACACAAATAACATTTATATTCCTCGCAAGTGTGACGTCTGATTCCCGATTGTATCGTTTCTAAACAGTCTATCCCTCAAATAATCACATTTACTTCTCCCATGTACGTAATATTATCTTTATTTTCGTCTCGTTTCTGTACAGTACGTCCATTAAATAACATTCACACTCGTCATTAACGTGACAGTCTGGTTCACGATGGTCTAGTTAGTATATAAATTGTGTCTCTCTCAAATAACCACATCTATATTTCTTATTAGCGTGACAGATTGTTTCATGATTGTCTCGTTTCTAACCAGTCTACCCATAAAATAACCACATCTATATTCCTTATAAGCGTGACAGATTGTTTCATGGGTGTCTCGTTTCTAACCAGTCTACCCATAAAATAACCACATCTATATTCCTTATAAGCGTGACAGATTGTTTCATGGGTGTCTCGTTTCTAACCAGTCTACTCCTCAAATAACCACAACTATATTCCTTATAAGCGTGGGTCTCTTTCATGATTGAATCGTTTCCATAATCAATCCCTCAAATGTTTTCATGAATTGCAGTCTATAACATGCTGTTCTTGTTTCATTAATTGTGTGGCAAAGGCTGTACTGACACTCTGCTCCTCTAGTGAAGCTGACATACACTGAAACCACTTTAGGCGATGAGAAAAATGAATCGGTTTGTCAGTGCAAATTAGCTTCTATCACATGGTGTTCAAGAATGTTTGTGTTTTTAAGACGGAAAGGTCAAGGTAGTTTCATAACAGGTACAGTCATCGGGGATAAAGTGCTTGGGATATCAATGCATGAAAAGCCAAATTAAGAAGTCGACACGAGAAGTCAACTTGAGAAGTCAATTTGAGAAGTCAACTTGAGATGTCAACTTGAGATGTCAATTTAAAAAGTCAAAACGAGAAGTCAACTTGAGAAGTCAACATGAGAAGTCAAAAAGAAAAGTCAACAAGAGAGGATAATAAGAGAAGTCAACAAGAGAAGTCAACATGAGAAGACACAAGAGAAGTGAACAAGAGAAGTCAACTTGAGAAGTCAATTTGAGAATTCGACATGAGAAGTCAACTTGAGAAGTCAACTTGAGATGTCAATATAAAAAGTCAACAAGAGAAGTCAACATGAGAAGTCGATATGAGAAGCCAACATGAAAAGTCTACAAGAGAAGTCAACAAGAGAAATCAACAAGAGAAGTCAACATGATACGTCAAGAAAAGAAGTCAACAATATAAGTAAACTTCAGCAGTCAACATGAAAAATCAGCATGCGAAGACAACATGAGAAGACAGCATGACAAGTCAACATGATACGTCAACTTCAGCAGTCAACGTGATAACTTAACATGATGACCCAAGAAGAGAAGACAACATGAGAAGTCAAAATGAGAGGTCAAAATGAGAAGACAACATGAGAAGTCAACATGAGAAGACAACATGAGAAGACAACATGAGAAGACAACATGAGAAGTCAACATGAGAAGACAACATGACAAGTCAACATGAGAAGACAACATGAGAAGACAACATGAGAAGTCAACATGAGAAGACAACATGAGAAGTCAACATGAGAAGTCAACATGAGAAGACAACATGAGAAGACAACATGAGAAGACAACACGAGAAGACAACATGAGAAGTCAACATGAGAAGACAACATGAGAAGTCAACATGAGAAGTCAACATGAGAAGACAACATGAGAAGACAACATGAGAAGTCAACATGAGAAGACAACATGAGAAGACAACATGACAAGTCAACATGAGAAGACAACATGAGAAGTCAACATTAGAAGACAACATGAGAGGTCAAAATGAGAAGTCAACATGAGAAGACAACATGAGAAGTCAACATGAGAAGACAACATGACAAGACAACATGAGAAGACAACATGAGAAGTCAACATGAGAAGTCAACATGAGAAGACAACACGACAAGTCAAAATGATAAGTCTTCTTCAGCAGTCAGCACGTGAAGTCAACATGATACGTCAACATGACAAGTCAAGTCAACTTTAGAAGTCAACTTGTGAAGTCATCTTGAGAATACAACATTGGAAGACAAGACGAGAAGTCAACAAGAGAACTCAACTGAAGAAGTCACCGTAACATGAAAATTAAACTCGTTATACGTGCGGTCGAATGACAGTCCTTGAACTTTGCCTCATTTCCTTAGCATAAGTCAGATATCTAAGAGTTCTACAGTAAGGCAGTGTGGTCCAGGGATGAAACGTCCGTTTCCCAATTCCAGCTCACTAGGTTCGAACACAGCAATGTCCAGTTCTGCAGACACGGGATTGTTTTCTCGCTGCTATTGCTCCTCCCCGTACAGAGAGTGATGGCAGCCGACCGTACTACCCACCTGCCAAGAAACAGCCAAACAAGTTGGAAATTGCAAGAGACGTCGTTTTGCAACGGACATACGACTGATATTTTAAACCATTTACAACTTTGCAGAATGATGTGACACTCGGGTGTCATCCGGGCTCGAATGTAACTTAATAGTCATGTCGTAAGATGCGGCTAAGGAGGGTTGTGTATGTAAACACTTAAAGCCAAAAAAACTTCAACAGAAATAGCAAAATCAATATTTGATGACAAGACATGTACTTGATGAGGGCCTATGCTCCACTCTGTGCTAGACCGATTTTAATTGATGAGAATGCATTGTTCTAGACATGGGCATGAACCCTGCCACTTTTTATGTGATAGGCAAGTGCTCTAACGGTCCTGGACTCGGGATCTCTCCTCTAAACATTCCCTTAACCCATTTTATGTGTGTTTCCCGTCGCCTTATGTTTCCAGTCGCCTTACGTTTCCAGTCGCCTTATGTTTCTAGTGACAAGGTTTTCCCAGTCGCATTATGTTTCCAATCGCCTTATGTTTCTAGTGACAAAGTTTTCCCACTCGCCTTATGTTTCTAGTCGCATTGTGTTTCTAGTGACAAGGTTTTCCCGTCGCCTTATGTTTCTAGTCGCATTGTGTTTCTAGTGACAAGGTTTTCCCAGTCGCCTTATGTTTCTAGTGACAAGGTTTTCCTAGTCGTATTATGTTTCTAGTGACACGGTTGTCCCAGTCGCCTTATTTTTCTAGTGACAAGGTTTTCCTAGTCGTAGTATGTTTCTAATGACAAGGTTTTCCTAGTCGTAGTATGTTTCTAGTGACACGGTTTTCCTAGTCGTATTATGTTTCTAGTGACAAGGTTTTCCTAGTCGTATTATGTTTCTAGTGACACGGTTTTCCTAGTCGTAGTATGTTTCTAGTGACAAGGTTTTCCTAGTCGTAGTATGTTTCTACTGCCAAGGTTTTTCTAGTCGTATTATGTTTCTAGTGACAAGGTTTTCCTAGTCGCATTATGTTTCCAATGACAAGGTTTTCCCAGCCGTGTTATGTTTCCAGTGACAACATTTTCCCAGTCGCCTTATGTTTCGAGTCACCATGTGTTTCAAGTCACAACGTTTTTCTAGTAACGACTGGCTTCCTGTCACAACGTGTTTCCAGTTAGCATGTGTTTCCAGTCACCACGTGTTTTAGTCACCAATTGAATCTTGTCACCATGTATTTTCAGTCACCACTTGTTTTAGTCAACTAATGATTCTAGTCACCATGTGTTTCTAGTCACCACGTGTTTTAGTCACCTTATTTTTCTAGTCACCATGTGTTTTCAGTCACCTTATAATTCTAGTCACCATGTGTTTCGAGTCACCACGTGTTTTAATGACCTTATGATTCTGGTACTACGTGTTTTTATCACCTTATGATTCTAGTCAGCACGTGATTTAGTCACCTTATTATTCTAGTTACCATGTGTTTCCAGTCACCACGTGTTTTAAAAACATTATGATTCTAGTCACCATGTGTTTCCAGTCACCATGTGTTTCCAGTCACCATGTGTTTCCAGTCACCGTGTGTTTCCAGTCACCATGTGCTTCCAGTCACCATGTGTTTCCAGTCACCATGTATTTTCAGTCACCCTGTGTTTCCAGTCACCATGTGTTTTCAGTCACCCTGTGTTTTTAGTTACCTCATAATTCTAGTCACCATGTGTTTCCAGTCACAACGTCTTTTTAATCACCTTACTATTTCAGTCAGCATGTGTTTTCAGTCACCATGTGTTTTCAGTCACCATGTGTTTTCAGTCACCATGTGTTTTCAGTCACCATGTGTTTCCAGTCACCATGTGTTTCTAGTTTGCGATATCTCTTCCAACTTAGTGTTGAATTACGTATGCATGAACAGTGATATTCCTTAAGCCACAAACAACATACAGGGAAGTCAGAAAGTATGTCAGGAACATATACAAGACAAGTGGTAATCCAAGCACTCAGACGATTACATAGAATATTACTAGCTCAGAGAAATGAAAATCAGCAGAATAGAGAAGACACAAAATATTCAGATGAAAGGCACAGAACTTAACCAGATCAGCTAACTCATATGCTTCGGTAGCTTATTCACACTAGATAGAAAATGGACAGAGAGGTGGAATCAAGAGTAACGAAAGCAAATACGGTTTTCTATCAGCCTTGACTATTATTAAGACACACACACATCCCAGTTGATACACAGAAATAGCTGATAAATAATATTTTCATCGCAACTCTCTGCTACCAATGTCAGACATAGACTCTGATCACAACAAATAAAAAAAAATTTAAAATCATTGTATGCGAAATGAGATGCTAGAGAAAAGCGGGCGGGGTTACGAGGAGGGATAGAGTAAAAAAAAAATTCAGAAAGAGAATGAGTTCAACATTGTGCATGGAATTCATGGGAAGGCAGAAAATAAAATGGATTGGACACTTGACAAGAATGAAACCAAATCTACCAGCCGTGCGGATCTGCATCACCATTTGGTATTTGGATTACAGAGCAAGAGGGGGAGACCTAAAACAATATGATTGTGTAAGTGAGATACTGAAGACATACGAAATGACAACAACAAGGAGGACAATAAAGAGGACTCTACATACCCACGGCGTCTTACGACACATCTGACACACCAAAGAAAACTGCATCACCACACGCTGCCTAACGACACAATCTGACACACCAAAGAAAACTGCATCACCACACGCTGCCTAACGACACAATCTGACACACCAAAGAAAATTGCATCACCCCACGATGCATAACGACAACATCTGACACATCAAAGAAAACTGCATTACCCTACTAGTATAACATCCCAGCAGGTACATGAAAGACAAACGTACCTCCCCAAGACCTCAAGCGACACAAGTAGATAGAAGAAGAGTAGTCCAGCTCCGAAAAGTTTACGAATCGCAATAGTCGGACTTCGTTGATGCTTTAGCATTTTGGAGTCGCTGTAGGTCGAGAGGTAATGCAATCACGTCTCAGAGCAAAGAACGGAGACGGCGTGAGTTTGACCCCTCAAGTTTCAAGTGACCGCTGGTCTCAGAGGAGATGGAACCAGAGTGCCTGCATCCTGGATTACCTCCAGTCATCTTGACATGTCTTGCCACATGGCACAAGGTAGATAGCGACCAGAGAGTGAGGTTGATGACCAGCGCAGCCTCTTCCTCACTACAATCAAAATACACCGCAAGTTGCATCATCAGGACAAAACCTTCTCATGATGTCGTAATCATCGCTTGCGATGGGTAACTAACAGCATGTTGACATACAGCAGATTCAAATAAGTTCCACCAATCACATATCATCTCCAAGGCTTGATATACAACAGATTCAAATAAGTTTCACCAATCACATATCATCTCCAAGGCCTGATCTACAACAGATTCAAATAAGTTCCATCAATCACATATCATCTCCAAGGTCTGATATACAACAGATTCAAATAAGTTCCACCAACAAATGTAGCAGTTGGTAGCCAGTTAGATGCTAATCGGAAGCGATGATGGTTGACTTGTCTTTATCTTCAGCTGTAGTTGGATTATGGTGAGGAGAAAAACTGAACTGGTAATCAACCTCACTCCCTAAGCCGAGCTGCTTTCGACCAATGACAAGACTGGAGTGAAGAGGACTAGAGGTAACTCAGGATGCAGGCACTCTAGTCCTACCTCCCTGAGACCAAGGGTCGCTTGAAACTTGCAGGTTTCGATCACCCACTGTTTCCGTTCGTCCTTTTGAGAAGTGAGTGCCTTAACCCTCGACCAATGCTGCTGGTACATATATAATGACACGTTTATCATCATTATCTACAAATGTGCTCAACATGCGAGACAAGAAGCAGCAGAAGCATATTTAGTCGTCAACATTAACATATATGGACAAGCTCTATGGAGCCATTAACCTCTAACGGACCAATTCTTCCATCAGGTATTTCCATGTTGGCGTATTGAAATTTTCAGATAAATTAGTTGCTGGACTTGTATTTCTTTCTCAAACAACGCATGTAAAAGTGGTCTCGTGTTTATTTTGATGAGAAAAACGCTTGATTAACCAATATTTTGAATGTTTGTTTGTTTCATGATACGAGAGACGTGTCCTTTTCATGTTCGTGTGTATTTTACACGGTTCTAGCCACTTTATTTTGTGTATTATCACTCTAAAACGCACAGAAGAGTATCATCGCTTTAACATCAATGCCACCTTTCGCACGTTTCAGTAAGCAGTCCTAGGACCAAAATTAGGTCGAGTGAGGTCACACATTACGTCAGAAGTCCAGGCTGTTTGGAAGTAACTGTTCTTGTTTACAGTTCATTACACGCCAGACAGATTGGTTCTGGAATGTTGTTTTCGACAGTTTTCTGGTCTTGATATAATCTTTTCCTGAACTACTTTTCATGATATCTAGTTGCGTCACTAACAGTTTCCTTTATTATAACACTAGTATTAGAAGTACATTCTAAGAAGATATTGGTACATACGTAGACAGCGTTTGTGCTACTGTTGTCTTTTGACTGTCTTTTTTTTACCATGTCTTAGGTCTTGTTTTATTTTCATCTCATGTCTGGAGATTATTTTGTTAACATGTCTTTGGGGTTTAATTTCTTAACATATGTCCTTGTTCTTTAAATCTGTATGGTTTGTTTGCGTTCTTGACAACTATTTTTAGGTTTCCTTAATGACATCTAAGAAGTTATTTTCTGAAATTTATCGCTGAAATATACTTTGTCAGCATTCGTTTTTATTTTCACTAGCTTTATATTTCATTCTGGAGTTATTTCTCTTGAAATAATCTATATTTGAATTTCTACTCACTCCTTGCCATACTATATTTTGATGTTTCTTTCGTGTTATAATAATTTTATGTATGCTTACATCATATAATTTTTGTAGTTTTGCGTTTTTCAATGATTGAATCTGTTTTGAGCTTATTAATGTTTTAGTGACATCATTTTGTTCCTGCATGTTCTAATGTGTTCTTGGCATAATCTAGTTTGTGATCCCTTTTCTTGAAATAATTCCGATTTTCACTTCATTTCTTGTTATAATCTAGGCTTAAATCTATTTTCTTCTTGCGATATTATTTTTTCTGATAATTTTTCGGATGTAAATTTTATGAATCTGTAAATGATCTGAAATCAGATCTGAAACATTGAACGTGGTTCATTCTATGTGGTGCCATTATATGCTAGTGTGTTATTGTACAAATAGTTTCTTTACTAACCAATGATGGTGAGATGTATCCGTATGGTGAATTCAGTACTGCGAACGCGGTCATGTCCTCAATTCCGTGAATACCTTGATGTTGCGCATATGAAAAACCTCAAATATGTCTTGATAAGGAGCTAATGAAGAGCTCAACACAACGGTGGAGTTCATCAAGGGAACTCGTCTCACAGTGTAAACATCAAGATGCGATCACAAGAGACAGAATTAGGCTGTCATAAAAGACAGCACCAAACGTAATGGTCACTGACATCACTGTCAGTTATCTGCTCAGAGTACAAGAAGAGGTAAATCATTAACGACAAAAATCCGTTAGCTATTAAGTGCCAACTAGTTCTAGTTTTTTCACCCTAAAAAAATATTAGCTCCCTTGCGACGTCCACTTTTCACGCCCAAAAAATTCTTCCCATATTCTGTTGAAACAGCTCATTCTTTCCCTTTAATGCAATCTTTGTGAAATCTGGCGGGAGATGAACAAGGCTGGTTGCATCGTGGGAGGTGTTATTAAATTGTCCAAAAATCTGCCAGGATGCCGTAAGAGACTCTCATGCATTAAAACAGAGAATCGAAACAATGTTTTAAGAAGGAATATTATAAAAAAAAACATGTTCATGGCAAAAGAAATTAGTTTCATTTTTCCTACGAGATTGGTTCTGCAAACAACATGGTTATTTGAAAATCGATCGTTTTAAAAAATTACCAGCAAACTGCTTTCCTTTGTTCGTGAAATATATTAACGTGGGAAAAAAATAATTTTATTTCTGCTGGGAAGAACAATGATGATGATGATGACGATGACGCAGATGATAAAAGGGAAGATGAAAATGATGGTCATTTTTGTATGAGGCAAAAAAGGTGGTTTTTAGGGCCGCTTGTGTCCCATACATGGTAAGGCTAACCTGAGCTAGTCTATGTTATGCATCATAGAGTGTAACGCTCTGTTTATTTGTGTGAAATTTACGAGGCGTGTTCAAATGAAACTGGACCAAACTGCAACAAGTGAACTTATGAACGATGCGCATGATGACGTCACTTCTGGTGTAAACAGCACATACCAACCGTCAAGTTTGCAAAATGTCATTATACTCCGATTTATAGTTTCCCCAGCAGACCGATGAAAAGCATGGCGGATGTGCTACGGAATCCGTTCAGAATTTATCAGCGAGCGGTGATTTGGTTTCTAACAGCTGAAGGATGAGGCCAGTTTACAATCCTCGCAGGCAGTGTATGGTGACAAAAGTGTGTCGAAGACAACAGTGAAGAACTGGATGACGCTGTTTAAAGAAGGTCGTCAGTTAATGGAACAATATGCGCCTGACCTGATCTCGGAAGATCTTTCATTAACTCAGGTCCTTCTTTTAACATCGTTGCCCAGTTCTTCACTGTTGTCTTTGACACACGTTTGTCGCCATACACTGCCTGCAATCTGCAATGAATGTCAACTGGTCTCATCATTCAGCTGTTAGAAACCAAATCACCGCACGCTGATCAACTCTGAGCGGATTCCGTTTCACACCCGCCATGTTTTCAATGGTCTGCTGAGGAAATTTTGAGTCCAGGGGATAATGCAATTTTGCAAATTTGACGGTTTATATGTGCTTTTTACACCAGAAGTGACGTCAACATGCGCATCGTACGTATGTGCACTTGTTGCAGTTTGGTACGGTTTCGTACGAACACGCCTCGTATTTTCGATATAAAGGGGTACTCGACCCAATGCCAAAATCATCTTAGTTTGACTTGATTTTGTCGACCCTTTTCTGCCATAGAATGCAATGTCTTCTTTGTTAGTTTTGTAAAAATAAATAAACAAATAGCAGATGCGGGGGAACTGAAGTTCAATAAGCGATTAAATCATACATAAGTAATAGTCCAGTGACAGCCCGAGGACAAATGTTAATTGTATTTTCATTACTGTTGGCTTCTTTGTATTGAGTGGCATATTGTGTTACATGTGTTCTCGGTCACTCTTTTGACAATGACTGATATTTTGTGCGTCTTGTTATTTAAAGAAAAGCGACAAAGCTGGTAGTGGGATACCAGAATTATAGTTATGAAGATAGAGAAAAAAGGGCCTTCAGTGTCTAGAAAAGATAAGAATTCGAGGTGACTTAATACAGGGTTATAAGATAATGAACTGAAAGGATATATTAGACTAAAACAAGTATTTTTTTCAAAATACAACCACCTACATGAACAAGAGGGCATAGCTACAAATTAACTAAAGAAAGGTCCAGAATAGATATTAAGAAATAATTACATTTTTACTGATGGAGTGGTGAATACTTCAAATGCATTTCAATTAATGAATTTAAGAATATATTGGATGCGTCTATCTTTTAGATCAAGGAAATGTTAATGAAATTGGTTGTATACAGACTCTGCAGAGTCTTCTCAGCCAGTATAAAGACGTAAAGTTAAGATTAGTTAAGTATCATACACCTGTCTTTGATTGTTTTGGAATTTGCGTTCTCGACTCTTTCTTGCTCCTTACTCTAGACCTCGTGACTTTGACGTGGATTTAGTTTTGTTTTTGTCTTCGTGCGGCCTATGTGTGCACTTTTTTTTGTATTCAATTTGCATGTAATGATGTATTTTATTATGTCTAATCTTTTGCATAGGCGTTTGACAATGTGGATCGAAGTGTTCTTTTGTAACTATTGAAACATTATAGGATACCAGAGAAGTACACATCCCTCATTCAGAATATGTACAAAGACATAGTAGTAGAGTGGTACATGAAGGACTACTGGCTGACAGCTTCGGTGTGCAAACAGGGATACCTGCTCTCACCTTTCCTGTTCTTGGTGGCAATAGATTAGATAATGAAGAAATCAATAAAAGGCAAAAAAGCTGGGATTCATTGGACACTATTGTCACAATTGGAGGACCTGGACTACGCAGATGATCTGGTACTTTTGTCAGACAGTCATAGTCAAATGCAAGAGAAACTTGATATGGCGAAAGAACAATCGGGGACTGAATATCAACATGAAGAAAACCAAGCTCCTTACACTCAACACTAACATATGAGAACCAATCATGCTGGAGGGAGAGCAGTTAGAGGAAGTGGGTATCTTTACCTATTTAGTCTGCAGAATAGACACACCAGGAGGTACAGATGCAGATGTAAGGATCAGAATTGGACAGTCATGAACTGGTGGTCACCCACCCATGTGTCGTGGAGTCAAGGCACATGGCTATGGGGCAACTTCTATTGGCCAAAACCTCAAGACCCTCAAAATACTACAGTGGAATGCGGAGGGAGTCATTAACAAAAAACTTTCCACCTGCATGAAGGTAAGATTGACGTGGCATGTATCCAGGAAACGCACCTCAACAATAACCATAAATTCTCAATCAGAGGATATCAGACCTTCCGTCTAGATAGAGAAGGCCACACAGGAGGGGTCCTGATACTGACCAGAAACTGCATACCGAGTAGCGCGGTATCTGTCAATCACACCGGACAAGCAGAAATTGTAGGAGTTGACATAATGGCTCAAGAGACGAAGCTCCGCATTTTCAATCTGTACGGACCACCAAACAGAGACCTATCGCTCTCGAGTATGGAGGTCAGAGACTCCAACTGCATAGTAGTTGGAGATTTCAACAGCCACTCGAAGAGATGGGGATACTCTGACACAGACAGCAGAGGTGACGAAGTGGAAGATTGGGAGATAGATGCAAATCTCTACCTAATCAATAGGCCGGAGGATAGCCCTAGCTTCTATTCAAGAACATGGCATACCACCTCGACTCCAGATTTGGCCTTCTCCACACAGAACATACACCATAAAATAGACCGCCAGGTGCTAAACCAACTGGCAGGTAGCGACCACAGGCCGATCAAGCTAACCATTGACATGGAATTAGGCCCACAGGAAACAAAACCGCTCCCACGTTGGAATTACAAACGAGCCGACTGGGACAGATTTGCAATCCTGACAGATGGGCTGTGTGAAACCATCAACACACGAAACACCACAATGAAGCCCATGGTAGAGAGCCTAAGCAAGGCAATAATGCAAGCCGCCACTGAAACCATCCAAAGAGAAGCTAGGAAAAACTATAAGCCCTACTGGAATGATGAGTTGCAGAAAGTGGAAGATGCAGTAACAAATGCTAGGAACATGGCAGAGCGAGAAAAATCCATGGAGGCAAACATCGCCCTCAAAGCCGCCGCGGCGAAGTACAAACGCACTCTCAAGCAAACAGCAAGAGAAAGCTGGAAAAATAAAACGGAAAGTCTAAACCAGGACAAAGACGGGAACAAGCTATGGAAGCTAGTCAGAGCCATGAACGACGAAACCCCGTCAAATTAACAAATTACTATCAAGCAGGGCGAGAACGTGATCACAGGTAAGAAAGCCACAAACGCCTTTGTCGATCACTATGCCAGAGCAAACCACATCGAGGTCCCTGCAGATAAGCATACAGACATTAGCGAAGAGCTAAAGGGACACGAAAACATAAATACGGCTCCCGAAGAGCACATGATGGCCAAACTAACAATGCGCGAAATGGAAGAGGCTATGAGAACACTAAAGAAAAGGAAATCTCCCGGAAAAGACGTGATAAAAAACGAAATGCTGATGGGGCTGGGCCAAACAGCGAAGAGGAAACTACTATCAGTCCTGAACCAAAGCTGGAAAAGGGGTATTGTACCCCAGGCATGGAAAGACGCAATACTGGTTCCAGTACCAAAAACAGGAAAGGATAAAACAGATCCAAATGGATACAGGCCCATCAGCCTACTGAGCTGTGTCGGCAAGCTGATGGAACGGATGATAAACACCAGACTGATGTGGCATCTGGAAGAAAAACGAATACTAATTCCACAGCAAGCCGGCTTTAGACAGCACAGATCCACTGAGGACCAGGTCATCCTCATAGCCCATGAGATAGAAGATGCCTACCAGGCACAGAAACACACAGTAGCTGTTTGGGTGGATCTGGAAAAGGCATTTGACAAAGTCTGGAAGGACGGACTTAGAGTCAAGCTAAGAAGAAGTGATGTCTGTGGGAAGATGTACAAGTGGATCAACCACTACCTCAAACATAGAACGGCCAGAGTCCAAGTACAAGGGCAGATGAGCAAAAAGGTGACACTCGAGCAGGGAGTACCCCAAGGGGGAGTATTGTCACCCACACTCTTCCTGGTATATATAAACGATATTACAGAGAATATACCAAGAAGAGTCCATTGCTAAATGTTTGCAGACGATCTGGCTATGTGGACCTCTGAAAAGAATCTCACCATAGCAAGAAATCGGATGCAGACGGCCCTAACATCGCTGGAAGAGTGGGCGAACTCATGGCTGGTCAAAATAAACGAGGAGAAAACCACATGCACAATATTCTCGCTTTCATTAAAACCCTAAAGTACCAAATTAAGTCTAAATGGCAAAATCCTGTAGCCAAACGACAACCCAACCTATCTGGGAGTCACATTTGATCGGCGCATGACATGGAAAAGTCAGATTGAGAGAAACCGAATGAAAGCCAGAGAAAGAATGGCAATCATGAGGAAACTTGCTGGCACAAGCTGGGGAGCAGACGAAGGCATACTAAAGAAACTGTACACTGGAAGAGTGAGACCAGTTCTCGAGTATGGCATTGCGGCGTGGACAACAGCAGCGAAGGCGAACTTCGATAAAGTTAACAAACTTCAAAACCAAGCCATGAGAATTATAACAGGTGGCATGAAGTCAACGCCAATTGTAGAACTTGAAAAGATTACAAAACTGCAATCCATGACAGATAGAAGAGACTGCAGAGCCCAGCTGCAGTCAGAGAAACTCCGAAGACTGACGGACCATCCAATGTACCAGAGACTAAACAATTTGGGAAATGGGAAACTAAAGCGGAGAAACTTTGCAGAAATAGCCAAAGCAAAGATGCACGAAGATCCCATAAACGCACTAACAATATTCCACATCCGATTGCAAGATCGTGTCACTGACATCGAGGTTCTCTCGAGGGCTAACATGCCCAGCATCCATGCACTGCTAGAAAAAGCATGACTAGGATGGGCCGGACACCTCGTCCTTATGTCAGACGAGCGGCTCCCAAAGCAGCTTCTCTACGGCGAGCTGAGAGAGGGATCGCGCGTGAGAGGGCGCCCAAATAAACGTTTTAAAGACGGTCTAAAGGACTCACTAAAACGTTGCCAGATAGACATCGACACCTGGGAATGTCTTGCGCAAAACAGATCTGACTGGAGAAGCGCAGTCAAATCGGGTGTATCTGCCGGTGAAGACGATCGTGTTGTGAAATCCCAGAGCAGACGCGAGACGCGGAAATTAAGAGCAGAGGGAACACCATCCCCTTCTACAAACCTCGTGTGCCCGATATGTAGCAGATGTTTTCGTGCTCGCATTGGCCTGTTCAGCCAAATGCGCACCCACACCCAACAGGGAAATCTGTGACAAGGATGATGTCGGCGGTCACCATCGACAACGATGGACAGCTATTATTATTATTATGGACGCGTATGTATTTGTCTGTAATGTGGACATATTGGCTAGTGTATCAATGCGTGTATGTATCTGTTTGAAATGTGTTCCACAATGGTAGTTAGCAGTACAATTTTTTTCCGTACGTGGAGAAGTGGTCATACCGAGACAAATCCCCGGCATGCCACCTCAAACTAAACACAACGCGATTTCGAGCTAGACATGTTGAAATGGAGAACCAAGCTTCAGCTCGATGTATACCCTTACACCACATGTGCTGCAGCTGGGAAAATTTGAGTCTGAAATATGTCAGAAACAATACAAATCACATTTTAACTCTTTCCATAAGCCGGAATTTGACATCAGAACGCGCGTTTAAAAATGGGGGAAAACACCTCATGCTATACAAGACGTGTTCAAATGAAACTGGATCAAACTACAAGTAAACATGGGTACGATGCGCATAATGACGTCACTTCTGGTGTAAACAGCAGATACCAACCGTCAAGTTTGCAAAATTGAATTATCCTCCCACTCATAGTTTCCTCAGCAGACAGTTGAAAACATGGCAGGTGTGATACGGAATCCGTCCAGACTTGATCCACAACCGGTGATTCGGTTTCTAACAGGTGACAGATGTCGACCAGTTTACATTCATCGCAGAATGCAGGCAGTGTATGGTGACAAAACTGTGTCGAAGACAACAGTGAAGAACTGGACAACGATGTTTAAAGAAGGGCGTGAGTTAACGACAGATCTTCAGAGACCAGGTCAGGCGCATTTTGTTGTTAACTCACGTCCTTCTTTAAACATCGTTGTCCAGTTCTTCACTGTTGTCTTCGACACGCTTTTGTCACCACACACTCCCTGCATTCTGCGATGAATGTCAACTGCTCTACATACGTCAGCTGTTAGAAACCGAATCATCGCTCCCTGATCAACTCTGTACGAATTCAAAATCACACCCGGCATGTTTTCAACAGTCTGCTGAGGAAAATTTTAGTCGGTGGATAACGAAATGTTGCCTACTTAACGGTTGGTAGTTACTGTTTACACCAGAAGTGACGTCATCATGCGCCTTGTACGTATGTTCACGTGTTGAAGATTTGTCCGGTTTTATTTGAAATCGTCTCGCATATACATTTTTAGCACATTGAATGCTGAATTCAAATTTTGCCACTACATGCTGATTTTAATTCGTTATTGTAGTATACAAAAATCATCATAATTATTTTTATTTTAAAATAATTATTGTCATTCTACTCGCCATGTCCTTGTTGTCAAGCTAGCGAACTTCTTCTTCTTCGAACGCAGTCAGACAGTAACCATTATTTTTTCGAAAAAAGCGGCGGTCATCCTGAGGCTGTCGCCACTGCCATAGAGCTTGTCTTGCAGTTCCACTGGTGATGGCCACATCTGCTCTCTCTGATCCTCGTATGTCGGGCAGTTCTGCAGCAGATGTTCAGCGGTCATTTTACCAGTACCGCACGGGCATTCGTCGGTACACCCTATCTTCAATTTGTTGAATAGGTGGTACCTCAGTCTATTGTGGCCAGTGCTAAGTCTGAAGACAACGACCTGCTCTCTTCGGTTCAACTGGTAATAGGCATCGTTTTTGGTGTAACCAGTATGTTCGGTTTCGCATTTGGTCATGTATCTGGCTTTGATAAGCCGTTTTGACTCTTCGTACGTCATACTAGTATCTGTTTGTGGTAGTCTTGCACCTTCTTTTGCCAGTCTGTCTGCCTTCTCGTTGCCTTGGATGTTGCAGTGTGATGGGACCCACTGTACCACTACCCTTTTTGGTGCGGACTGCTGGCACAGTTTGCAGAGTGCTGCTCTTAAGTCATTAAGCTCAGTATTTTTCTGGCTTTTTAGCGCTGTGACTACGGCGAGAGCATCTGTAAGCAGGACTGTATGGCTTTCATTTTCACTGTGTGTCACCATTTCTTCCACAAGCTAGCGAACAAAAATCCATAAATTCCACATCGAATAATGCCCATTTATATCTGAATATAACTGCCAAATTTAGTCATGATATAATCTGTCGTTGTTAATTTTAAAATATTTGTATATTTCATGGTCACAATTAAAAACCATTCTCTTCTTCAAAGTGGCGTGGCATAATCTTCATCATCACTATCATCTACGACAAAATGGAGATTTCAACTTTATTACTGCTACTGTCAGAATTGTTATGCTCTCAATTTTGCCAAATGTTTTCATCATGCAAACACGGTGTCATTAAAGAGTATGCCTCGTCGGTCGTTAACAAATTTATAGCACCAGATAGTGCTGAATTCATATTGCTTTTGTTTACACGGTAAATAATCAATCAATATTAATTGTATGGCTACATATTACATCAACCAACAATTCCCACCAACAGCCTGGACACACGCCTATACGGATGGCTCAGCCACAGATGCCATTGGAAACGGGGGAGGACGCATCACTATAAAACTAAAAAGGAAAGTATAATCAGCAGCATTTGCCACTGGGAGACGCTGCAGCAACTTCAGTGCTGAAGCCAGTGCCCTAAGACAAGCAGCTGAAACCCATTTAGACCATAAGGAGCTGGCAGAAAAGCAACTTGTCATTTTCACAGACGCCCTCGCAGTGTTAATGGTGCTCAAGAACCAGCACAAAAATGAACTCGGTGCTCTGGCAGACTCGCTCGAACGCCTGTCCCAGTGCATCAAAAAAAAAAGCACAGTCCAGTGGATACCAGCCCACTGCAACATTCCAGGCAACGAGGAAGCAGACAGAATCGCCAGAGAGGGAGGAATGCTGCAGCAGAGTGATACAGAAATCGCATACAATGAGACAAAAACATTCATCAGGGCAACGTACGGTGCAAAATCGAAAGACCACCACCATGGCCACATAGAAAACGATGCCTACCATCAACTCTCCAGGCAAGACCAGGTGATAATTCTCCGGCTTCGCACAGGTCACAACAGACTTAGATGCCATATGTACAACAAGTTCAAGTTTGGCAGTACAGACCTTTGTGCCCGCGGCACAGCCCTCATGAAGGCAGAACATACTTTGCAGTCCTGTCCACTGTATACCGACAAAAGAAGTAGCATTTGGCAATGGCCAGTGTCCTTCCACGAGAAGCTGTACGGAAGCGTACAGAGCCTTGAGTTAACTGCTGCCTTTGTTAGAGTCATTGAAGTTGAGGTCTGAAGAGGAACGAGGAAGAAGTAGAAAAATACATATTAACTTGAATTCAATTCCAAACACTTATATATCGAGGCAGATGGAATAAGAACTCTTCTCGATTGAAATCGAAATTAGTTTTTATATGGTAACTTACAGACTCATAAGTTTTATAAAGAATAAAAAAATTAAAGTGGCTAGACGTATACAACTGAAAATTATGTGGCTTTTAAAGTGGCTAGACGCATTCAAAGAGTTTAAAATATCAAAATAAATGCTGTTACCACTTACAGAGAGATAATGTAAAGCGATGTTTACTAACAAAAAGTGTGTTACTTCCAATTAACTGTCCGTTTTCGTCACACAAATTTGAAATAAATAATTTATCAATTTAGTCTCCAATGCGGGTTACCGATTCAGAACAATTTTCAACCGTTTCCGATTTTCTAGTCGAAATAGGACGAATTCGACAATAAAGGAGCAGACAACTGAGGGAAGGGGATGTCAGTGTAATTGGCTCGCCATGCCACATAAGCTGTGGGATCACCTTTGCTCTACGTATATATATATATACTATATCAAGTGATATGTTGGTACACCGCAATACCTGCATTTATTTTAGATGACCTGGTACAAACATTAAATACATACCGCTTTCAAGATGACACAAATATCGCAGTGATCATTAGAATTGTGCTTGAAATAACAAAATCGTGTAAGTATAAGAGTTATTTATTACAGTAAAGGCATGTTTTTTGAAAATTTACAACACAAATGCAATGGGATTTCTCAAAGATGTAAACTATTTAAATATTCGAATAGTGAAAAAATTAAATTTAAACACGTGAGGATTAAATGCATCTATATATCTATCTATCTATATATCTATCTATCTATCTATCTATCTATCTATTTATCTATCTATCTATCTATCTATCTATCTATCTGTCTGTCTGTCTGTCTGTCTGTCTGTCTGTATGTCTGTCTGTCTGTCTGTCTGCCTGCCTGTCTGTCTGTCGATATACATATCTATTATCTAATCTGTCTAATCTATCTGTCTTGTCTGTCCGTTTTTCTGTTTGTTTGTCTATTTGTTTGTCTGTCTGTTTGTCTGTCTGTTTGTCTGTCTGTCTTCGCCTGTCTGTATCTGTCCGTCCGTCCCTCAATCCGTCACTCCCTCAATCCTTCCGTCGTTCCTCAAAATGTTCATTTGTCCCTCAATCCTTTCGTCCGTCTCTCAATTCGTCCGTCCCTCCCTTAATCCACCTATCCGTCTATATGTCCGTTTGTGTAGACACACACACACACCCATTCATAAAATTCCCCCCCAAAAATACACAGCCATAAATTTAAACATTCCTCACACATATAACCATATAAGTAAACCCTCCAAACACAGTAAATAAATATATATATAAACTTCTGACACCAACACAGCACACAAACTGCCAACAGTACGACCTTATGCAGCTTGAACTCAGTGCAGCTTTCCTTAGTGCTCTCTGATATTTTATTAATTCATTCATTAAGGTTGGTACCGCGTGCTGGCAGTCGAGGCGGTGCACTGACAACGCCATTGATCATCTCCGTGCTGTTAATTAATCAGTCCATAGATCAGTCCCCTAACTGAGTCAGTGTACGATGCGGCTATAACAGGGAATGCAAAAACAAAAGTGACCTCGCATGAGAAAAGAAATGGTTGGTTAACGGATGTAGGAATAGAATTTTGGTAAACGACACTGTATGTTCATTACTTTTGATTGTGTTTTTATTTTTGCTTTGACAAAAGGCTGCAGAATTATTTTCTTTTTCTTCAATTGTGTTTTCATGAACAAATGTATGGGGCACAGTTCAGGTATGACAAGTAAACCAATTATACAACCTTGGGGATGGTATGATGAAAGGACAAGTTTGAGTCGGAATGTCAACATATTTTTTGGTTAAAAAAATGTGAATATAATTTTATTGAAAAGAATACTGGTAGTAAAAGTTAAGGTAGGAGTAAGTAATAAAAGACACCGATTTAAGTGGGATGTGCTGATGGAAAATTCTACCTTTTGTCCCAAAGCCAAATATGTCACCTGGTTAGCTGGTACCTAAAAACCATTAAAATACTACATTACAAAATTGTCTACTCCAAACAGATGACAAGATTGTCTACTCCAAACACATGACAAGATTATCTACTCCAAACACATGATAAGATTGTCTACTCCAAACACATGACAAGATTGTCTACTCCAAACACATGACAAGATTGTCTACCCCAAAGATATGACAAGATCCTTTAACCCAAGACATGTCCAGATCC
The DNA here is from genome assembly GCA_036924085.1 of Ariolimax columbianus. Lineage (NCBI taxonomy): Eukaryota > Metazoa > Mollusca > Gastropoda > Stylommatophora > Arionidae > Ariolimax > Ariolimax columbianus. Next base: position 51,977,370 of record JAVGWX010000004.1, read on the forward strand.
TCTACCTCAAACACATGGCCAGATCCTCTACTCCAAACACATGACAAAATCATTTACTCCAAACACATAACAAGATCCTCTACCGCAACACATAACCAGATCCTCTACCGCAACACATAACCAGATCCTATATCGCAATACATGACAAGATCCTCTACCGCAACCCATGACAAGATCATGTACCGCAACTCATGACCAGATCGTCTACCGTAACACATGACAAGATCCTCTACCGCAACACATGACAAGATCTTCTACCGCAGCACATGATCAGATCTTCTACCGCAACACATGACAAGATCCTCTATCGCAACCCATGACCACATCTTCTACCGTAACCCATGATCAGATCTTCTGCCGCAACACATGACAACATCCTCTACCGCAACCCATGACCAGATCCTCCAACCCATCACATGACAAGATCCTCTACCCCAAAGACATGACAAGATCCACTACCCCAACACATGACCAGATCCTGTAACCCAACACACCTCAACCTCTTCTGCCCAAGCATGCCTTTACGCACATATAGACAGACATCTCTGCCAAAGATTTTACATTTTTGAAAGTTCAATGCAAACAAACAACCAAAAAATCTGCTGTGCTTCCATTATTTCGTTTTTCAGCTTAAGAACAATAAGTGTATTAGGCCATTTTCCCATGTTATGCAAGTGAATACGAATGACAAAGAAAAGAACACTTTCTCCTTGTTGGATTAGTGGATTAGCCGTGAGAGATCTTCTCTGTGTTTGTGGATTATGCCAACAGAGGAGACACTCTTCCTAGTCGAAGGAAAATGACAGCAAAAATGCGATAGATTTCCTAAAAAGGGAAACAGCTTTTGTGTTTGTGAGAATGTGACAACGCGCCAAAGGAAGGAAGGAGTGAGCGAAAAATGGATGCAGTGATTAAGTGAGATAACTTCCAGGTGTGTGCTTGAAGACAGATTGAGAGAAAGAGGATTAGATGAGATTGAATGAAAGAGAATGAACCAGGCAACGAACTAATTTTCCTTGAGCTCGTGCGTATTCCATCAGAATTATTAAACATTAACACGAGAGAGCCAATGAGCATCTAGGCAGGCGATGGCTAATAGAATTATTCCTATTGATTGGTTGTTAAAGTGATCACAGTGCGTGAATGTTTCTTCCATTTTTGGGGCGTCTCGCTCTTGTATTGAAGATTACGATTTGAACTTGTTTGTAGATGGACTCAATTTATGTCTACGTTTGCATTTATTTATTTCAGTATGACAGCTCTGTGTGAAGTGTGTTAGTATTTCTAATCGGTTATTCGTTTTTTTTAAATTTTGTGTTGGTCTTCAACTATATAGATTGTGTTTCAATTTTATTGTTCACTCATTTCTCTTGCATTCACGTATACTTCACCCTCTCGTATTTAGTCTGTTGTATTTAGTCTAGTCTATTGTACTTAGTCTCTTGTATTTAGTATAATGTATTTAATCTCTTGTATTTGAGCCTCTTATGATTCACTGCTTGTATTTAAGACTCTTTCATTTCATCCTTGTGTATGTCACCTTCTTGTATAGCATCCTCTTGTATTTCATCTTCTTGTCTTTCATATTCGTGTATTTCATTCTCTTGTGGTTGAGCCTCTTGTATTTCACACTCTTGTATCACTTACTCTTGTATTTCAAATTCTGTAATTTCATCCTCATGAATTTCATCCTCATTAATTTCATCCTCATTAATTTCATCCTCATTAATTTCATCCTCTTTAATTTCATCCTTTTTAATTTCATCCTCTTTAATTTCATCCTCTTTAACTTCATCTTCTTTAATTTCATCCTCTTTAATTTCATCCTCTGTAATTTCATCCTCTTTAATTTCATCATGTTGTATTTCATCCTCGAGTGTTTGAGCCTCTTGTATTTGCCCCTTTCTGATCGATGCTGCATACTTATGTTATCGGATCCACAAAGCTGTGAAAGGAATACTTACACCGTAACCTGACAGACATGCTGTTAGATGCTACTAAGAAGCGGTAAACATTAGACGGAATGTCATATTGAAGCTTCAAGCCTCGAGAAAACAAAAAAAGAAAACATTTACACCCAGTTATAAACCGAAGCTCCTGGGTTCGATCCCCATCACAGCACCGGCCGTTACCCCGGGAAGCAAACCTTTAGAAAATGCAGGAGGAAGCAGACCCTTACATGAAATGCATGCTGAAGTCGGATGCACTGGGCCGTCAGATGCAAAATAAAAGCCACAGTGCAACGCACACCGCTTTGGGGATTAGAGAAATAAGGCGAACACAAACAAAACAGAACAAACACCAATGGTAGAATAAGAACGACTAAATCAATTCAGGGGTAGGGGATCGTATTTCAGAAGTACAAAAGGGTTAAGGGCTGGTGTTTTTGTGGTTGAATTTTGTTTTGTTCGACTTTTGATGCCGATTTTACGTGGCTGAATCTTCAGTCACCGTCTGTAATTTGTCAGGTGTATAATTGCGTTGTTTTTTTGTTTTTTTTATAACTGCGTTTCAATCAGTACCGGCTACGATGCAGAAATAATAATAGTAATGTTCGCTTAGACATCTGAGGCCCCTTGCCTCAGTCGGCCACATTAATGACCCACTACTGCGGCTTGGTTCCAGGCCTCGTCCAGGGCGGAGTTGGTTATTGATATCTGCTGGAGCCATGATGTACAAGGATTGCTTCTTCGGCGCCTCCAGCTGGTCTGGGGAAGACTTTTGGCGCTGAGGAAAAATGTGTGTAGTATCTTGTTAGTTTTGATTTCTTTGCGTAGCCGTACAGCATGATTGTGCAAAGAAACTCAGCGGTGGTAGAATGTCTCTGAAACTGGGAGGCCTGTTTGAGCATAGACCTCCACGTTTCGGATACAGTCACGCCATCGGGAACCCATGATACGCTGCTGGTTGCGCATATGGAAGGCCTCCAGTCTCTGTATGTGATATTTGAATAATGTCCAGGTATCGTAACCGTAAAGCAATTCTGGGACCACGCAGGACTGGAAGTCACTCTACACACGTCAGAGATCGTGTATAGCAGATGCAGCTAGTCCGATCCGCCATGACAAATCTGGACAACTGCAACTATCTGATGATATCATGCTGTCGAGATGGATTGGTTGGTGCCCTCCGCGGTGTGACCTTAATTTTCAATCCCCTGGGATGCTGTGTCGGAGATGAGATAATTGAACGTTGGTCTTTTCCCAGGATATAGACAGACCTGGGAATTTCCTAGAAAACTAGCAATAGAAAAATTACTGCGCCGGATAATCTAAGATTTCAAAAGCGGCGTGGGACGGCGTTGCCTAGTGGTTAAGTGGCACGGCTCACAATCCGAAGGTGCTGGGTTCAATCCCGGCCGTTACCCCGGGGAAGCAAACCCTTAGAAAATACAGGAGGAAGCAGACCCTTACATAAAATGCATGCTGAAGTCGGACGCACTTGGCCGACAGGCGCAAAATAAAAGCCACAGTGCAATGCACACCGCCTTGGGGATTAGAGAAATAAGGCGAACGCAAATTTAAAAAAAAAAGGAAGCAGTGTCCTACCTTGAAAATCGTTTTATTCTCAGAATCACAATCAGTACTTAGAGCCTTAGAAAAGAAATCAAACGTCATCTGATGTAAATGAGATCTACAAAGTAATTGACCAACTATTCGCTCAACTGTCCACTTCTTATAAAGTCGAAGTGGTGGTCATTGATGCCTGGACATGTTGGAGTTCTATGAAATGAAACGACTGGCGAGCTAGCCAAAATGATACAACATTACCACATCCCCTAAATTGCAAACCTCCAGGCATATTCTGAGAAAAAAATATATACATAAATGGCGAAATCGAGGTACTAAATAGAAAGTACATCAATACAACATTACCACATCCCCTACATTGCAAAACTCCAAGCATATTCTGAGAAAAAAATATAAACATAAATGGCGAAATCAAGGAACTAGATGCCAGAGATATTGAATATATTTCACACACCAGCAAAACCAGATACTAAAGACCAAGACAATGATTTGAAATAAGAAATCAGAGTTTATCTTCAAACTGAGAATAGACCATGCCCTCTTAACAAACATGTGCATAGAAAAGACCCGTTTCGTGTATCATATTGCAGATTCTTTCACTATCAAGAGAAATCAGGCCTGTTCTCATAGCTAACCGACCTCCGAAACCAGATTCGCTCACATCACCTAACCATGCACTATCCACTATACACATCACCACAACAACTAAGGAAGAAGTGTGTGTTCTGAAGACATTGGGCTGCCAAGAACTACCATTTAGCAGCTGAAGGGGTAATATCCTTTCATGGTCCTCTTTAACAATTTTCACTTCCTTATTGGTCTCCCGTTGCTCTTTCGTTTTAAATTACCATTAACACATGAAAATGTTTGTACCCGAGTGAATTGACGGCAGAAGATCAAAGAGCGATTATGATTACAGCAGCCAGCGACTCATATGCCCATGTTTGCATCAGGGTCAGTTACCCATAACTCACCAAGACACTATTTCACCTCCAAGTGGCAGCGTTGGAAACAGACTTCAACAGTGCAAATTGACTAAGCGACTAGGGATCAAAGAGGGAAGGAAAATTCGGTCTTTAAAATCTCATGTTCAAATCGGATGTATCGGACTGATAGGCACAGGGAGCAGTGCATTCGTTGGGAAATACAAAGCCAAGTCAAAAGCGTTCTTTTCAGGATAAACGCTGACAAAGAAGAAGAAGAAGAGAAGGAGGAATAATAATAATAATAATAATAGTAAAAAGAAGAAGAAGAAGAAGAAATATAAAAGAAAAGAAAAGGAAAAAGAAAGAAAAAAGAAATAAGAAAGAGGTAAAAGAAGACGAAGTGAAAGATAAAGAGTATTACTGGGGTTAGGGGGCTGGGAGAGAGATAGGATATGATCACAGTAACCTTTTCATCATGTCATAAAATCAACCGAACAGGGTTGTGAATGGAGATGAGTGTTGTTGGAAGCTCCTCGTGCTCAGTTGAGATAACTCTTGACATTTCTTTGGTAGTAGATTACAGTGGCTCGGCTTACACCCCAAGGCGTATCTGAGAAGGTGGGCCGGGGTCCTCAATCGGTGTATTTGCAATGCAAGACGCCTCAGCCAACTCACATTAAGGGATATTACAACGTCCATCTCCAGCTCATCGGCCAGACTGCTGTGACACAGCCTGTTTTTAAGAGAACGAATGTGAGGTAGCAGTGTTGATCAACATGTTTTGCTTGTCCTTGATTACTTTGTCACTGCCGTGGATGTGACTAGCAACCTCTTCATGTATGACGAATATCTACAACAACAAAAAACGCTAACTATATTAGTACAGGTAAGTATTTCGACTAATGTCTCTGAAAGTGCTCAGCTGCAGCTGTCTCCCTGTGTGAAAGTGCTCAGCTGCAGCTGCCTCCCTGTGCTCCGGCTGGGGGTCAGATATAGGCAAGTCGAAGAGTAAGACGACTGAGAGTGAAATGAAGTTGGCGATATTTGTAAGAGGTTGATTATTTTCGTACTATTAGAGGTTGTTTGTGCTGCACAAATCTCTTAGCATTTAAGACATCTTGTATATCCTCTTATATTTTGTATTTCATCCTCTTGTATTTCATCCTCTTCTAATTCATCCTCTTCTATTTCATCCTCTTCTATTTCATCCTCTTCTATTTCATCCTCTTGTATTTCATCCTCTTGCATTTTGTATTTCATCCTCTTCTATTTCATCCTCATGCATTTCATCCTCTTGTATTTCATCCTCTTATATTTTGTATTTCATCCTCTTATATTTTGTATTTCATCCTCTTGTATTTCATCCTCTTGTTTTTCTGTATTCTATCATCATGTGTGTGAGCCTCTTGTATTTCATTATCATGTTTATGATACTTCTGTATTTCATCCTCTTATATTTCTTCCTCTTGTATTTCAACCTCTTTACTTTCAACCTCTTGTTTTTCATCCTCTTTATTTCATCCCCTTGTACTTGTTTCTTTCTGTATTTCATACTCTTGTACTGCATGGCCTAGTGATTAAGTGGCACGGCTCACAATCAGAAGGTGCATGGTTCGATCCCCAACACAGCACCGGCCGTTAGCCCGGGGAAGCAAACCCTTAGAAAATCCAGGAGGAAGCAGAACCTTGCATAAAAATGCATGCTGAAGTCGGATGCACTGGGCCGACAGGCGCAAAATAAAAAAACCACAGTGCAACGCACACCGCCTTGTGGAATAGAGAAATAAGGCGAACTAAAAAAAAAACACTTGTTTTTCATCCTCATGTATTTTATCTTTTTATTGTTCTTCTTCTTCTTCTTCGTACGCAGTCAGACAGTAACCATTATTTTTTCGAAAAAAGCGGCGGTCATCCTGAGGCTGTCGACACTGCCATAGAGCTTGTCTTGCAGTTCCACTGGTGATGACCACATCTGCTCTCTCTGATCCTCGTATGTCGGGCAGTTCTGCAGCAGATGTTCAGCGGTCATTTTACCGGTACCGCACGGACATTCGTCGGTACCACCTATCTTCAATTTGTTGAATAGGTGGTACCTCAGTCTATTGTGGCCAGTGCGAAGTCTGAAGACAACGACCTGCTCTCTTCTGTTCAACTGGTAATAGGCATCGTTTTTGGTGTAACCAGTATGTTCGGTTTCCCATTTGGTCATGTATCTGGCTTTGAAAAGCCGTTTTGACTCTTCGTACATCATACTAGTATCTGTTTGTGGTAGTCTTGCACCTTCTTTTGCCAGTCTGTCTGCCTCCTCGTTGCCTTGGATGTTGCAGTGTGATGGGACCCACTATACCACTACCCTTTTTGGTGCGGCCTGCTGGCACAGTTGGCAGAGTGCTGCTCTTAAGTCATTAAGCTCAGTGTTTTTCTGGCTTTTTAGCGCTGTGACTACGGCGAAAGCATCTGTAAGCAGGACTATATGGCTTTCATTTTCTTTGTGTGTCACCATTTCTTCCACTGCCGCCCTCAGTGCCTCTGCCTCCGCTCTGAAATTGCTTGTGTACTTACCAGTAGCGAATGACAGTGTTATGTTTCTGCCATTTGGTAGGTTCAGGAATGCTCCTGCCCCTCCGTTCTGTGTAGTGTTTGTTACAGAACCGTCGGTGTATGCATGGGTCCAGTCCATGCTTGGGTAGCTTTTCGATATAAAGCTTAGGGTAGTATCTCTCCTTTCTTTTTCATTCTGTCAGTTTTTGTTTCCAATACCTGGTATATTTTCTACCATCTCTGGAAATATATCCTGCCTCCAGGTAGGTTTTCGTACAGTAGTGATGGGTTTTGGTGTTGTTAGTGCGTTTATGGGATCTTCGTGCATCTTTGCTTTGGTTTTTATTGTTCATCTTCTTGTATTTTATCTACATGTTTTTTTTATCTTTTTGTATGTATTCTTTATGCTGTGTTTCCGCTTGTATTTTTTCTTTATGTTTCTCATCCTCTTGTATTTTATCTTCATGTTCTTTATCCTTAAGAGAAGGAAAACTAGCGTCTGGTCAGGCACAACATACTGATAATACATGTTAGTCAGGGTCAGGCAAAATATACTGACCAAGACCCTCACCTTGGCTTCCTCGTATCCCTCCATGGAAACGGGGTGTTTTCGTGGCAGTTTGGCTTGAGGGTGAGCAATCGATATGATTCCCGAAGTAGTGATTAGCACGCAGATGAAGCCAAGCATAGCAAAACCGTCCGGATGACCCCAGCCCACCTTCATTAGCGCGCTCAGGATCTGATGAAAGCCACTGTAACCGGCCACCTAACGTCTCTTTCAGGGCGCACAAAAGAGTAAACCAACTCATTATGGCCATTCGCAAACAACAACTGTATCTTCTTGTTTTTTTTCATTATGATTTTTATCTTATTTAATTTTTTCTTCATGTATTTTATCATGTTGTATGTTTTTGTGTTTTGTTGTGAATCCTTTTGTATTTGTTCCATACGTTTTTAATTTTCTTGTATTTTCTCTGCTTTTTTCTTTTCTTTTTGTATTTACTTGTTTTTCCTCATCTTGTAATTCGAAAGGATGCCGAACAAGAGGGTTAAATACAATACGCTAAAATACAAGTGTATAAAATACTAGAGGATGTATTTGAACCTTGTTAGAGAACACCTGAACTAAGTCTATTGTGGTCTAGTCTGGTCTGGAGCAGCTGGTGGGGAAGGTATGATGTCCGGAGGGAAAGGACGAGGGGGAGCCATATGATGGTATCGAGATAGTTTGAAGATGTCCTTGTATGACGACGACCGACTTGCTCGAATCGACGACGTAGCCAATGTCTGCCGTTACGGCAGTGATCAAATTAAACCAGTCCAAACTACAATAAGCGAACAAACGTACGATGCGCATGATGTCGTCGATTCTAATGTAAACAGCACCTACCAACCGTAAAGTTTGCAAAATATCATTATCATCTGACTATAGTTTTCTCAGCAGACCGTTGAAAACATGGCGGGTGATACGGAATCCGTCCAGAGTTTACCAGCGAGCGGTAATTAGGTTTCTAACAACTGAAGGATGTTGACCAGTGACATTCATCGCAGAATGCAGGCAGTGTATGGTGACAAAAGTGTGTCGAAGACAACAGTGAAGAACTGGACAACGATGTTTAAAGAAGAACCTGAGTTAACAAAAGATCTTCCGAGACCAGAGCAGGAGCAAATTGTTGTGTCAGAAGATGACATTGCCAAAATTGATGCAGCAATTGTGGTGGACCGTCGCCGGAGCAGAGGAATTTGCTATGTCGCTAGGAACAGTTTAAATAGTGGTTAGCAAGAAACTGAAGTATCGGTATTCATTATGAATATCTTCCGATACTTCAGGAAACTATGAGTAGGTTGATAATTAAATTTAGCAAAATTGATGTTTGGTATGTGCTGGTTATACCTGAAGTGACGTCATCGTGCCTATCGTACGTATGTTCACTTGTTGCAGTTAGGTCCGGTTTCCTTTGAACACGCCTCGTATTAGTCTTGTATTTGAACCAGACAATGTGAATGGTGTAAGAGTATCGCGTACCGACTTTCCTCTCGCTTGCTGTCCTGTGTGTGCCTTTCAGCCCCATGTTATGATAAGGTTTACTTGACCTGCCCTGGTGTGTGCTTCGTACACGGGGAGTTTTCCTTTTTTCGGTTGTTTCTCATGTATATGTACTACTTGGTCTGCCCTGGTGTGTGCTTCGTACACGGGGAGTTTTCCTTTTTTCGGTTGTTTCTCATGTCTATGTACTACTTGGTCTGCCCTTAGTTTTGTATCGATTGTATCTGTATGGCATTGCTTTCTGGTGTATACTATATATCGTTTGACGTATCACTTGCCCAAACCATTTTCTTTTGATGTCTCATGATGAGGTATAGCACTGGTGTTGCGCATATCTGTCTCTTAATATCTTTGTTTCTGATTCTATCCATTTTTGTTACTACAAAAATTCAGCGCAGGCATACCATCTCTATTGATATGATGTTTCTTTTATCTGTGTTTGTTAATGTCCAATTCTGGCATGATACCATAGTGTTGATAGGAATGTCGTGCTGTATTGCGTTCTTTTTTGTATCCATTGACACCAGCTTATAAAGCAATATCGGGGACATTTACAGATTGCATTGACTTGCTTTATTACATCTGTTTTGGCTTTCGGTGTTGCCATTTCCATTTGGTTAAATTATGATACCCAGGTACATGAAATTGTTCATTTGTTTTCCTTGTTAGTTTTGTGTGAATATTGTTGTTTCAATATCTTTTCTTGCAAGTATTGCTTACCCTAGCATGTTAATTGATGGTCGTGTGTGTTAGTCTCTTGTACTAGAACCTTCGTAGACGACGTCTGTGTTGTTTAAGACCTGATGTCATTGTTCCCAAGAAGTGGCTTTGCTACACAATGAGCACACTCGTACGTGTCAAGTCTCTGTCAGCAAATGCCGAAGGATGTGGTTACCGTAGTTTCCTGTGGTACATTGCATGTACCCACTCCTGTTTTGTTTTTTGAAGTGCCCCACTCGAATCTCGTTTGAATTCAAAGCTCTGCGGTCTGTGAAGTGTTGATTCATTATTGACAGACTGCAAAATACCACTTTGTATCGACATCTACTGTGCCAAAAATTGAGACTCTGGAAACTAGAGTCAGTTTTTTGGTTACACTGGACCGCATAATAACTAAGACTGTGGATCCACACGAGCCTTTGGAGATTTGAACCTTCTACGGCTGCCTTTCACTGTTTATTTTGGTTGACCTGTTTATTGGCGAACATACGCCCTTTCAACCTCAGAATAGAGCCAGTTCAGCTATAACTGAACGCATCCCTCGTTGTGGATGCGTGTGTTTATTTGTTTGTAATGTATGTCCCACTATGACGGTGTACCGTACAGCAGCTTTGTCAATCCTTTAAGTACGTTGACAAGTGAACATATGGAGAGACAAAAGAACACAATTAAACACGCACTATTCAAACTCATTACGTCGGGATTGCAAAAAAGAGCTTGCAATCGAGTTACGCCCTTACACTACGCATTCCATTCACTGATTATTTTTTTCAGACTTTTTGTAATGATCTAAGAAAATATTAGGAGTGTGCCATGATAGCTGTTGCTGCTAAGGAGGTATCATCTAAGAACTGCAGTAATTTAGTCCACCTCCATGATCATACTGGCGAGGGTTGTCATGAAGGTTCCACTAAGCAGCAACCTGACCTTTCTCTCTTGTAGAGAATCCCTGAACCTGATATTTCACTGACCTCCGATGCATCATATATATATATAAAATGGTATAAGTGACCTGAGTGTTATCATTGATCAGCTTTTTTGCCTCGATCTCTGCTTTTCCCATTTCTATCACTCTCTGCAGTCTCTACTTAGGGTTATGATAAGTGTCTCGGCTGCCCACAGTCACACAGGAGATGACATGCCAGGCAGCTCAAACGCTTTCACTTGATCTGTCTACGTAGTTTGCTCAAGACCAGGTAGTAGGACAGGGTATCTGACTCTGACATTCTTTGCAATACTAGCAAGTGAGCATTCAGACACTTCTGAAATTGACTCAGCTACGATGGCCGAGACGTTATTTTCATGTCAGATGAGCGCATCTCCGAGCAGCTGTTATACGGTGAGCTCATAACAGACAGACGCTGACCTGAATAGCAAATGAAACATTACATAGAATTCTTAAAAGAGTCTTTGAAAAGATTAAATATTGATGTCACCTTCTGGGAAATGCTTGCACAGGACCGTACCACCTGGTGAGCTAGTATCACCGAAGGTGCTCAGATTGCAGAGAGTATAGCCATAGCGGAGGCTCAGCAAAAGCGTGGTGTCCAAAAAACAATACTCACGATTCCACTTTTAAATCTGTGCATATGTGCCCCGAATGTTGCAGTGTGTGCCGTTCCAGGATTGGTCTTTACAGCCATTAGAGAACACATTTCGCAGCAATAGTCTGATGATGTCGCCATGTTCGCCTGCGATAGACATCTATTATTATTATTATTAACATTATTATTATGACGAGTCTGGTAATCAGTCATTCTATAGTCAGCCTCGACTCACTTCTCTCCCTTAACTATCGACTAACTGTTGTCACATGTCCAAATGTTGTCTCTACCTCAAGAATTCATAAAATCATTCTCTTGATTCTTGATCCCTTAATGGCTGCGGTAATCCGCATATAGGCTTTGATTGTGCCAATGTACATGGATGTCACAAGCAGAAGACCAAGAATGCACCACTTCTTCAAAGTGTGTTGTCCGCCGAGAGCTACCTTCATTCTGAAAGCTATCGAACAGTTCACACTGTAATTTTGAAAGTGTAAGTATGCCTAGTCTGTAGTTAACAGTTAATTACAGTACCAAAAGATACAGAAGTGCGTAATATTTTTAAAATGGTATATGTTCATATAGTCTTCCATGCTTTGTTAGTTGTTCTATATTAACTATTGTCCCTGATGAAAGTCTGTTGGTTGTTACGTAGGCTTAGTTCTCGGACGTGTTCTAATGCTGTATCTGAACCTTGCGTTTTCATGTTTTTATACTCTTTGTTATAATCCGTAATACCGCCGAAGCCTCACGTTATTTATTAGTGTTTCTACAGCCGCCTTTTTTATATGATTGCTAACCCCAACGACAACTCTCTTTAGTAGACTTTTACGACAAGCTTGGAAGGTTAATTGATTAAATTAATTCCTCCACCGGGACTTATCGGATGATTGTATGATACAGAGAATAAAAAAAAGATTAACCAAATGGTTAATAATAAAAATAAGGAGACACATTATTTGATGGCAACTGTTTATCGCTCATTAACTAATCCTTCCTGGCACTTGTGATCGGCTCTGCCACATTTTATCGCCACCACATGACTAATTTCAAAGACTGTAAAGAACCTCTTTGACGTTCTGTGTTTTAATCTTGATATTTTAACCATGAGGTGTCCTTGATGACGGAAAGGTCACTTGCATTTTTGTTTTTTAGTGCTGTCGGAGAGTGCTTGACACTGTTATGGCATCCCTCGCTTGATTGGCTCTCCTAATGCCAAACATTACAGGCTTTCTCTGTCGTTCTTTTCTTGTGCCTTCAAGGTCCACTTTCTTTGTGTCTTTGTCTTAGTGTACTTTAGCTCATTCAACTCTTTCCGCTCGCTGTTCTCATTGCTTTATCTTTTTGTGTCTTGTTCAGCCTTTGTTATAATCAATTCTCTCTTACCGCTTCATTTATGTTTTTCTTACATTACATTTCCAATATTCTTCTCTTTCTTCTTCTTCTTATGCTTCTTCTTCTTATGCCTCTTTTTCTTCTTCTTCTTCTACTTCTTCTTCTTCTTCTTCTTCTTCTTCTGCTTCTTCTTCTTCTTCTTCTTCTGCTTCTTCTTCTTCTTCTTCTTCATACTTTTCTTCCTCTTCCTCGTCTTCTTCGTTTGTTCTCAAACTACCGCTACCAATCACTGAAAATGGATGTTGTCAAGAAAAGGGAATACGTTGTGTCGTAGTTTACAGCTTGACTATGATATTTCCGACACATCCAACTTCAGCTGGGTTTTCAATATAATCTCTATTGCTCTCAATCCCATCTGCCCACTTTATTTGTATAAGTGTATAAGTAACTATTCTGAATTTTGTTTTTCTGAAGTCCTTCCCCTACATTTCGTATATTTTAGCTGTTTTGTCTCATATATTCTCTTATCCCTCATTTCTTATGTTTCTCTGCTTCATTCTTTTTCAAACCATTGTCTTTTTCGCTTTTATATTCACTAAACTATTTATATCAATTGAGTCCATATTTAACTAGTTCTTAAAATACAAATGTCTTCCTTTTTTTCTTTTCTTCTTTAAAAATATGCCCGTTTTCGTATCCTCTTCCGTCACATAAACATTGTTTCTAAATGTCGTTCTCGATTTGCCTTCATGAATAGATGGGCAGTAGGTCAGGCATGTCGATGACTTAGTATTCATCACAAACACGAGCTTTGAAGCGAAAGAGATGCTAACAATGTTAGAAATGCAGGGAAAGGCTCCAGTATGTACTTAAACAACAATTTTGAACTTGGAGGCGTTGTGCCACACAAATCACACTGGAGAGCACAGTGTTTGCCTTATACGCTGTGTTTGCTACTTCATGAACATATATATCAGTGGCTTCAAACGAAAACCTTAAAAGTGGGATAGAAATGAGAAAAAACGATGACTTTGTATTGCAGCTGGTTAAAATCGTTGTCAAGAGTGACTGTAGGTGCCATCAAGGTGCAGACGATCAGGATGCGGTCACAATTGCAGTTAAAATATGGCTGCCCCATTATTGAGATGCAAAAAAGAGTAGCAGCGTTCTGGTATCCGTTTTTTAAGCAGTGAGCTGGGAAAACCAATAGAAGGTCCAGTACAGTGATACATGTCGTCCACTCTAGAAAGTGTATGAGTGGAGTAAAAATTTCCAAAACGGCGTAGGTTCTGTGACAGACTTTCACGACCTGGTCAGGCACACCGAATAGTGGTCCCAAAGTTGATTGCACCCGTTGATCACCTCGTAAAGGAAAGTCGCCTATTGACTGTTAGTGAAAGACATGCATTACCGCACTGAATGTTCATTCGCCGATAAATATATATAAGTTTCATCCTTTGCTCCTCAATGAATAAGAGAATACTGCTCCTCATTGGTGAATGTCAATATTAGACCGAAAATCTGTAAACAGCATTTATGACGTCATGTTGTTCGTCTGCACCGAGATGGCACGTGCATGATACTCTTGACATCCTTAGCAACCATATTAACAAACTACAATACAAAGGCATGGTTTTTTTTTCTTATTGCTATCCTACTTTTAATGATTTCATTTGAAAGCTTCTCGTACATGAAAGCGGAAGAGGAATAAGAAGTTTAACAAGAATTTTGCAATTCTACATTCACCACAGTTACGATGGAGATATTCCCAGTTGGGACTTCACAACACGACATTCCCAGTTGGGACTTCACAACACGACATTCCCAGTTGGGACTTCACAACACGACATTCCCAGTTGGGACTTCACAACACGACATTCCCAGTTGGGACTTCACAACACGAAATTCCCAGTTGGGACTTCACAACACGACATTCCCAGTTGGGACTTCACAACACGACATTCCCAGTTGGGACTTCACAACACGACATTCCCAGTTGGGACTTCACAACACGACATTCCCAGTTGGGACTTCACAACACGAAATTCCCAGTTGGGACTTCACAACACGACATTCCCAGTTGGGACTTCACAACACGACATTCCCAGTTGGGACTTCACAACACGACATTCCCAGTTGGGACTTCACAACACGACATTCCCAGTTGGGACTTCACAGCAAGACATTCCCAGTGGAGACTTCACAACACGACATTTCTAAATAAATTCCTGAACCGTACTATAATTCTTGCCATATGTGTCCAAGACGTTCTGGTCTCAGATTGACCCAATTCTGCCAAGATTGCTCTTGCTCCTGATGTCAGTAAGTCCCACTGGTGCCAAGATTGTCCCTTCTCGCGATACCAAGTCTGTCCCAGTAGCGGCCATATTATCCCAGCGGTGTCCAGATTGTGAATGTGACGTGGTGCAATGGGTGTCCACACTCTGATCAGATTATCCTAGCTGTGGGCTAATTACCAGAAGTAGCAAGAATTAGCGTCCGCTGTGAACAGATCCTTTAAGACCAGAAAACGGAGACTCCTGATGCAAAGTTAATGAGGTGATGACTTGAAGAATTCTGGGAGTACACGATCTCCTGGGAATTCTAACAGTCACAGCATTGACCAACGTTAAACCCTGAGGATATCCTTACGCGTTCCAAGTGATTTTAAATTGAATTATTCTTTCGTATAAATACCATTAGCGTCCAAGTGGCAAGGATGTAAAAACACTTGTCTCTCATAGCAAGAGCATCAGGTTTGCACCCTACCACAAAACCCTCTAATCAACCCAGCAGAAAATGAATAACTTCCCTATGGTTAAGGGAAACAATGCAACTTGTAGGAGACCAATTTACCCAACGTCACAAACACGTTGACATAGTGGATGAATATTTCGAACTTTATCACAGACGATGAGACCACTTTTGACTCTGTAGAATACATTCACATTTAGTAAAACATTTCTTTTCTTTACCTATGAATTTCCCAGACTTCAACAATATACAATCTATCGATAGAGCTATTGGGGATTTCGTGACGAAGTGGTTAAGCCGTCTGCCTCGTGATCATGTGGTGTGGGTTCGACTCCGGACTCCGCCGTATTTTTCACGGGTGCTTGATGTGGAGTCCCCTGCATCTTGTAGTCGTCCGCTAGTCGTCTTGTCCTTGACTTTCAACTGGGGTCGGGTGGCTCGAGACGAGAGAGTGAGGATATAAAGTAGCGCAGTTAATCCTTACTTAAAATAGCGCTAGCAAAATTAATTATGCCATCGTTGTCTTCGATGGACGGCGGCCTTTGCCTTTGCCTGCCTTGATAAAGCTATTAAAAATTCACGCTGATACAGTACGGTACTTTTATGGTATTTAAGATGAAGATTGTGGATTAAATTTATAAGGAATAGTGATTAGAGCAATGTAAAATAATTATATATATATATATATATAGGCGTCTCAGTCTATGCAGACCATGCGCGTGGCTCACAGTGAGTAGCCTCTCAGGGTACAAGCCCATACTACAGGATCTTGCTCTCGGTCTCGCTGGTGTAATCCAAAGGAATGCAAGGCATGACAATTTGGCACCAGCTCAGCTGCAGGGGCTGCCGGAATGAGTTCGTAATTTTGAAACTATCCGCCTTAGGTGCTACCACTTTGGATTTTCTGTCGGGGTTTACTCCCTCATCCCTACTCTCTCCCGAGGTTTCCACAAGGTGGTGGAGTCGTTGCTAGTTACTCGAGGCATTCGATGATCGTCCAAAGACTAGCCAGCACTACCTGGGACTTGTGGATTTAAAATCAAGTTCCTCTTCTTCTATGCAAACTTCCTGAGCAGGCTAACGAGCTTCGTCTACCCGAGTTTAGAGTCAGAGTTTACCTTCTCTTATATTGGTTGCCAGCCAAGGCTAATGAGCCCAATCTGCCCGCCCAGTTATACCGCCGGATACCCAGTCGCGCCCCGCAGCAGGCTCTGTAAGAAACAGGGAACCCCTCGTGAAGATGCCGCTGGAGACACAATAATGTAGGAAAGGCCATCGGCATGGAAACTCCTGAACGGCAAACCGAACAGTGAATCCAAAGGCGATCTCTACACCTGGAAAGGATAGGCTATATCAGACGCTTCACTTTCCTTTAACGAGCGGGACGTCCAGTTTAGACCTTACTACCCCTCTTATTTATATATATATATATATATATATATATATATATATATATATATATATATATATATATATATATATATATAGATACAGAAACAGTGGGCGATCGAACGCAAGTTTTAATTGACCCCTGGTCTCACGGGAAGTAATTCCAGTGTGCCTGTATTCTGAGTTACCTCCAGTCGACTCGACCAATAGTCTTGCCCCTGATCCAAGGTAACTCGGGTCAAGATTCAAAGTAATGACCAGCCTATTTACTTCCTAGCTATAATCCAAAAAAAGACATATTATTAAGACAAAACCATCTGATGTTGTGGCTATCGTCACTTGGAATGGGCAATAATAACAAGTATTATTATATGTTTTTATATATACACGTGTGATCAGGATGGACTATGTGCGGAACGTCCATTTTGCAATCCCAACACACCCGTTCATATGACGTCCGTGTCCAGTTTGGCAGGCACAGGTTAACTTTAGCGGTGCGATCGCTCCTTCACGCAGGGAAAGTAATGGCAACTTGCCGTACTGCACACCTGGCAAGAAACTTATAACAGCCAAATAGGTTGGTCGTTTTAAGAAGAAACGTTTTGCAGAGGACTTGCTACACACACACACACACGCGCACGCGCGCACGCACGCATACACACACGCACAAACACAAACGCACGCATATACATACGCATACACGCACGCACGCACACACACATATATATATATATATATAAATATGAGAGAAAGAGAGAGAAGGAGAGTGAAAGAGAAAGAGAAACAAAGAAAGAGAGAGAAAAAGGCAGAAGGACATATAAACAAAGAAGCCACAGAGAGGGAAAAAAAGGATACGCGCGAGAAATAGAGATTAAAAGAGAGAGCGAGAGAAAAAGCAAGTGAGAGAAAGACATTGAGAGTAAGAGAAAAGGACAGAAAGAGAACGGGAGAGGGAGAGAGGAATAAAGCTAAAGAGGTAAATAATGGAAAATGAGTGAGAATTAGAGAGAAAAATAAAGAGCTCTAGTGAAAGAGAGTGAAAGAAAGAAATCGAGAGACAGAGTAAGTCAGTATGAGAGCAAGTTAGAAAAACAGGACAAGAGTACGTGTGTGTGAGAGAGAGAGAGAGAGAGAGAGAGAGAGAGTGAGAGTAAGTCAGTATGAGAGCAAGTTAGAAAAACATAGGACAAGAGTACGTGTGTGTGAGAGAGAGAGAGAGAGAGAGAGAGAGACAGAGTAAGTCAGTATGAGAGCAAGTTAGAAAAACATAGGACAAGAGTACGTGTGTGTGTGTGTGTGAGAGAGAGAGAGAGAGAGAGAGAGAGACAGAGTAAGTCAGTATGAGAGCAAGTTAGAAAAACATAGGACAAGAGTACGTGTGTGTGTGTGAGAGAGAGAGAGAGAGAGAGAGAGAGAGAGAGAGAGACAGAGTAAGTCAGTATGAGAGCAAGTTAGAAAAACATAGAACAAGAGTACGTGTGTGTGTGTGTGTGAGAGAGAGAGAGAGAGAGAGAGAGAGAGAGTAAGTCAGTATGAGAGCAAGTTAGAAAAACATAGAACAAGAGTACGTGTGTGTGTGTGTGTGTGAGAGAGAGAGAGAGAGAGAGAGAGAGAGAGAGAGAGTAAGTCAGTATGAGAGCAAGTTAGAAAAACATAGAACAAGAGTACGTGTGTGTGTGTGTGTGTGAGAGAGAGAGAGAGAGAGAGAGAGAGTAAGTCAGTATGAGAGCAAGTTAGAAAACATAGAACAAGAGTACGTGTGTGTGTGTGTGTGTGTGTGAGAGAGAGAGAGAGAGAGAGAGAGAGAGAGTAAGTCAGTATGAGAGCAAGTTAGAAAAACATAGAACAAGAGTACGTGTGTGTGTGTGTGTGTGTGAGAGAGAGAGAGAGAGAGAGAGAGAGACAGAGTAAGTCAGTATGAGAGCAAGTTAGAAAAACATAGAACAAGAGTACGTGTGTGTGTGTGTGTGAGAGAGAGAGAGAGAGAGAGAGAGAGAGAGAGAGAGAGAGAGAGAGAGAGACATAGAAATTAGTTAGCATGACCATAGCCGTAACGTCCTGGCCCAACCACAATAACGTGATATCACACAGTCGCGGACATCAAAGCCGTATCGCCACATGACGTAACTCAACTCCCTTACTACTTACCCACCACTAGTCACTTCCAGCTATCGTTACACGTTTATGTTTCTCCAGGTAGAGCTGTTTTATTGTTTTAATTTGATGAGTGTTTTGATGTTGTTTGAATAAATGATAACGCTATTATTGTGTGCTTGTGTTTTGTTCTTGATTGTAGAATTGTTAACCATTTTGAAACTGCGATGGAGACCATGATGTTGGATTCAATTTTTAATGCCGGCGATTTCCTCCAGTATTGTCTAATATGCATGGACATATTATCTCTGAAAGTTGTCCGTACTGATTATCTGCTCTCTAAGAACTCACTCTTGTTATGTATTTCATATTTTCCTCTGTTTATGTCTCACTCTATGTCTCTCTCGTTTTATTTCTCTCTTTCTTTATTTCTCTCTCTCTCTCTCTCTCTCTCTACGCACACACATATATATATATATCTTTCATTTAAGATTCACTTTTCTCTCTCTCTCTCTCTCTCTCTCTCTCTCTCTCTCTGTGTGTCCCACTTTTTCTCGATTTTTTGTCTATATTGCTCTCCTTTCTCTCGCCATCTCTTTCGCTTTTTTCTTCTTTTCTTGATCTCTCACATTTTATCTTTCTCTTACTACTGTTCTCTCTATTTCTCTTTATTTTTCTCTCTCTCGTGTTTTGTGTTTCTCTCTCTCTCTTTTCATCTCTATTTCTCTCTAATCGTTTCTATCTCTTTCTCTCTTTTTCTTTCTTTCTACCTCATTTGTTCCTCGCTCTCTCTCATTATTTTTCTCTATCTTCCTATCTTTCTTTCTCACTATTTCTTTCTTTCTCTCTCTCATTCTATCTTTCTGTATTGTTTCCCTAATCATCAACTTCATAGCGGTCCGGTATACCCATATGCGCTCACTCTCTCATAGAAACGCAAAGTGTGTGAATTTTGATACTCATTCTTCATCTTGTTCTCCTCTGTCTTTTACTCTTTCTCCTCTTCCGTTCGTCAGCTTCTCTCTTCACGCCATTAATCACGCACTATTTGTATCGTTATGATTTCACTGTGTACCCAGCTGTGAAAATGTAAACCTGATACTACTCTGAGTTAGTGAAAGCAAAACACTAGTTCTGGATTTCTTCTTCTTTTCTTTGCGTTCAGGATCTTTTGGTCATGCTATATCTGCAGGCCAGTCGCAATGATGAAGTCTGTAGTCTTCACCAGGTCGGAGCGGCTGCCCCACAGCTTTTATCTCAGCTCCACACCCTCTGGTCAGGTCTGGTATCTCATTTCCCTATAGATTGAGCATTCCTGTAGAATATGCTCAGGGTTCTGGCATCCTGTTCAACAGGAAAAACGAGTCTGTGAAGATGTAAATAAAAAAAGTCCTCTCCTTTTTTTTTTCCACTAACAGTTTCAATTACAATATGACATGTATAGGCAATTGTAAATTATACTCTGAAGACAGGGGTGGCAAATTCATCTCCCTTTTTCTTAGATGTTCGTCCTGAAAAGGATGAGTAATAGTTTACAGCGAGGCTGCGATATCTGTGCCTTTCGGCCGGACACATCTAGTTTCAGCACGAAAGTTATGGGACAGTGTTTGTCTTCCCTCTGCGATCCCAATTCTTTTAGCCAGGCTTGTGTACGTGAAACCTGTTTATCGTTATTTCTCTTGGTGGCAGACTAGGGCTTTGGTCAGCCATGTTTTGCTGACCGTGGTGTAAGTAGCCTGCAACGAGCCGTTGGCTGATGCCAATGCATTAACTGCTACATTTTCCCCTCTGTCCCGTCTTCCTTTGGATTTGGTTTTAGTTTTCTGCTGGGTTCAAGTTTTGCTGGACCCGAGTGTTGCTGGTTTCAAGTTTTGCTGGACCCGAGTGTTGCTGGGTTCAAGTTTTGCTGGACCCGAGTGTTGCTGGGTTCAAGTTTTGCTGGACCCGAGTGTTGCTGGGTTCAAGTTTTGCTGGACCCGAGTGTTGCTGGGTTCAAGTTTTGCTGGACCCGAGTGTTGCTGGGTTCAAGTTTTGCTGGACCCGAGTGTTGCTGGGTCCAAGTTTTGCTGGACCCGAGTGTTGCTGGGTCCAAGTTTTGCTGGATCCGAGTGTTGCTGGGTTCAAGTTTTGCTGGACCCGAGTGTTGCTGGGTTCAAGTTTTGCTGGACCCGAGTGTTGCTGGGTCCAAGTTTTGCTGGACACGAGTGTTGCTGGGTCCAAGTTTTGCTGGGTCCAAGTTAGGATGGATCTGAGTGTTGCTGGGTCGGAGTGTTGCTGGGTCCAAGTTTTGCTGGACCCGAGTGTTGCTGGGTCAGAGTGTTGCTTGGCTCGAGTGTTTCTGGGCTCGAGTGTTGCTGAGTCCAAGTTTAGCTGGGTCCGAGATTAACTGGCTCTGAGTGTCGCTGTTCCGACCGTTGCTGGGTCCAGGTTTTGTCTGACCCGAATGTTGCTGGGTTCGAGTGTTGCTAGTCTGGGTCTGAGTCCTCCTGGGTCCGAGTATTGCTGGGCCTGAGTGTTAGTGGGTCTGAGTGTTGCTTAGCTGGGTCCGAGTGTTGCTGGCTCCGAATCTGTTGCTAGGTCTGCGTGTTGCTCGGCCTCAGTGTTGCTTAGCTAGGTCTGAATGTTGCTGGATCCACATGTTGCTGGATCTGAGTGTTGCTGGGTTCGAGTCTTGTTGAATCCGTGTTGTGCTGAACCCGAGTGTTGCTGGGTTTGACTGTTGCTAAGCTGGGTCCGAGTGCTGCTTAGTCTAAGTGTTGCTAGGTCTTAGTGTTGCTAGGTCTTAGTGTTGCAGGGTGAAGTATTGCTGGGTGTACGGGTTGCTGGGTCTGATTGTTGCTTGGTCTGAGTGTTGCTGGGTCTGAGTGTTGCTGGGTCTGAGTGTTGCTGGATCTGAGTGTTGCTGGGTCTGAGTGTTGCTGGGTCTGAGTGTTGCTGGGTCTGAGTGTTGCTGGGTCTGAGTGTTGCTGACTCTGGCTGTTGCTGGGTCTGCGTATTGCTGGGTCTGCGTTTTGCTAGGGTCTGATTGTTGCTGGATCTGAGTGTTGCTGGGTCTGAGTGTTGCTGGGTCTGAGTGTTGCTGGGTGTGAGTGTTGCTGGGTCTGAGCGATGCTGGGTCTGAATGTTGCTAGGGCCTATCAATTTAGCAAATAATAGTAACTCTTTAAACCAACCGGGCATGTCGTCGTAGTAGCAAATGAAAGCGGGCTGGGTATGTGACTCGGTACCTCATCATGCAGAAACTAAAACATTTTAATAAATATAGATACGTCAACTGAAAGTAAAAACTGAACTCAACCATTTAATAACAGATACAGGTTTACTTTATAGAGGGCATGCAACGCGATGCACAGAAAGCAGTAAATACTGTCAATAGTTGACCTGTTGATTGTTTTCTCCAGATAAGATTATTCGAGTCAAAAGAGAAATGGGGAAAGGGAGAGACGTTGAAAAAACTAAAATGGATGGTTCAGGACAAGATGGCTTGCAGTATAGTTGTTGGAGACCTGTTCTCCACATGGAGCTGAAAGGTTTTGGTTGATTTATTAATTGATTAATGCATCAAACGTTAATTATTTATGTATCCGTTATAATGAATTCTTTATCATTCGGCTCGCAAACTTGTGTGTATTGCCTGCCTTTATGTATGCCTTTTAAGAAATTAGTTTTCTTTTTTGCATTGGCAATTAGTCATAGAGGTATCAGTAGCAGAGTGATTACGGCGATGACATCTCTTGACAATGGCACATGTTTCAAACCTCGGTCATGACTATGAGGCTCCGGACTTATTGTTTGGGTCCGAATGGTATCTAGGAAGTGAGCTTATTATCCCATCTAAAATGCGTAGATTTATCAAACATTAAGTCTTTAACACTTAATCCCCGCCGACGCCAGTGTTTGCTGTGGAACCACTTTAATCTGTAACTCGTCATAGCCTACTTTAGATAATCCCTTTTATTCATCGGGGAAAATCCCTTGAAGCTTCACATTCCACCTCCGACTAAATAACGGAACTCATACTGTGCCAGGGTTTATAATCAATTCATGCTCCACACAAAGAAATAAAACAAATTCACCCAACCAAACACAACAGATCATTGTTGAGAGTGATCTTTTCCCAGAATGCAGCATTGAAACCAACCACATATACATCTGTTTTCAGATCACGCTATTATAGTTGCACTGATAGTTGACACATGCAAGTTACGTTATTTAGTCAGATGTGGACTGTCACGTTTGAAAAGGGTTTCTCCTTGAGTTAGAAGGCATGTACCTAGATTAGGCTGTGAACTGGTCCATAGAGAAGAATGCCCATATATCATGTGAGTCAACAAAAGTTAACAGAGTTACTATTTTAATCTCTCTGATACATTATGTTCTTCCTGCGAATGCCAAAAATGAGTTACACTACTCTTGTGTGCGCGCTGAAAAGGGAACATGGTGTTAAGTGGCAGGTTGCAATAGCTTTTCACTCATCGCGGTTGTGATATGCTTGTCATCATCTGCCATCGTTCACTACAACGGGATTCACAACGATCCCTCACTTCGTTAGTCAGTTTGCCAAGATAAACAGCCTGTTTCCAGGGAGAGCTACGAGCAAGTCCAGGTTGGGTCTTAGCCAGTATACCTTATCTGAACCAGACTAACATGTGTGATCTATAGGTTTTGTCTGACCCAGACTAACGTGTGTGATCTATATGGTTTGTCTGACCCCGACTAACATGTGTGATCTATATGTTTTGTCTGACCCCGACTAACATGTGTGATCTATATGTTTTGTCTGACCCAGACTAACATGTGTGATCTATATGTTTTGTCTGACCAGACGTTAGTCTTCTCTCTTCTGCCAATTCGTGTATAAATTCACCTTGCATAAAGATGTGTTTCAAATAGCGACACGCGATAGCAATGATTGCTAATCACAGTAGAAGTATTAAATGCCTGTGTTTCTCTTGAGCACGAGTTGCTAATCGATGCATCCCAAACAAGGTACTTCTCCAAAGACCTGTATCTATTTTCTCTTTTTGACGCTAAGAGAGAAGCCGTATTTACGCACGCGAAAGCACTGATATTTCTAAGCATTTGATTATTTCGTCTCGAATAATTAATAGGTTTAGTGAAGTGAATCAATATAAAAATATATTATTTTACATGTTGATAAATGTCTCCTATGGTGGCCAAACACAAAAGTTAGAAATTACGAGGTTCGTATTGATAACTCAATGAAACTGTGCATTATAGGTAAATAAATATAACTGTCAGAAATTATGGGGCTACAACAAAAATAAAGATTTCACATTGTCTACAGGACCCAGAAAATGATCTCACAGACTGATAATGACTCTGGATGGCGTATCTGTCACTTCTGCTCTATTAAAGTTGAGGTGAAAAACATCAGTTCGGAGAACTAGGTGATTATAAGAGATACAAGGGAGTAGAGAGCAATTTGGGGTTTTACACTATCACATCATATCTGACAGATTGAAAACGTCAGCAAAATATAAAATTTGTCCACACTTGTAGTCAAAAATATCTTTCACTTTCCTTTTCCAGCAACAAAAATGACAACTGCCTTACCTGCAGTGCGTCATTTACCAAAAATATGCTGACTAGCTTCAGCCTAGGGCCTCAAAGTTGTATGGGCCTTATTGTGGGGTCCACGTAATGGTTCTTGTATTATGAATTTTACAAAAAGGGCCTCAAATTTATTTCAGCCGAGACCACATGTTACACTGTCACCTTAGGTCAGGGATCTTTAATGTATTTTCGATTGCGGACCAAAGTGGACATCTGGCAGCAGTCATCTACAGATAATTAGTGAAGGTAGTTATGATGAAACATAATGAACTATTCTGTACATTTATCCGAATGTAAAAGTTAAGAAAGTGTGAAGTAAATTGCGGGCATAACTGCCACTCTCTTAAAGTAGTCAAATGCTTCGCCATATAGTTTGTGACGTTCATCAGCGGATATTACAATTGTTAGTAATTGTAATAATTGGTGCTCAAAGCGTTAATATCTCGTAGAGGTCATTCTTCTTCGTTCGTTCTCAAACTGCCCCTTCCAAGCATTGTAAAGGACTTTGCAAGTAGCAGGATGTAGTCCGGAGAACGAAATGTGTTGTGTCGCAGTTTACAGCTTGACTGCGATATTTGCACTTTATCGGTCCGACACATCCGACTTTAGCATGCCTTTTTTGGGTACCTGGTTGACCTTCCCTCTTCGGTCTCTTGTCATCTGCCAGTCTGCCCTGTTGTAGCTTCTTATCCAGGACCATCACGTGGATGTGTATAATAGTCTTGGCAGTTCTGGATCGATAGCCCTGACGCTAGCCTAGATAGCTGATCGCTACAGTTCATCCACTGCTCATCGTCTTGATCCCGATGTACGCTGCAAATGACTCATCTTCGAACGGTCCCTGCAAGCTGTTGAGATTCAACTTGGACTGTGATTTCTTAGCACATCAGGCGATCAACATCATCACCATCCGCTGGCACTGTTTATGGTCCTTCGGCAAATTCGTCTTTGATTCCTTCCCATCATGTCGTAAAAGATTACTAAGTAAGGATTTGTGTGATGCTAGCAACCTCACCATGTAAAAACCATTGCTACTGAAGCCGCACTGAAAACAAATTGATTCCATATTTCCTAAAAACTGTCTATGGTAAACTGAATGGAGAGTTGAACCATCTGAGGTGGATAATGATGACAAATAATGATGAATGAGCTGTTAATAATGTCTATGTTATTTAGGTAACGTTAAAATTGTGGATCTATCCGAGACAGATACTAGATGGAGGAAGGGGAGCGGAAACATATTTGTTTAGGAGGCATGCAAAAAATGTAGGAGCCAGGATTAATTCTGGGTGAGAAGTATACCACGATGGAGCAAATTGTACCAGTAAATACAACACTGGTCCTTACATGATAGGCACCATAGCAAGCTTTCTATGCACCATAGCATCCAAGCGCCCCTGATCGGTTGTGCCCTTCATTAGTGTCATGTTTGATTATGTTTATTTTGCTTTTTTATGGGTATTCACATATGACGTCATGCAGTGAGAGTGGGAGGGAGATATAATATTTTGTGACAAAGTGTGACGAGGGGGAAGTTATAGAAAGGTAACGTCACAAAATCAATATTATTGTCGTTCAGTATTTATTTTTAGTCTACTACGTTATAAAAATGCCCCTTCTGATTGATGCTACCAGTGTCAGAAGTGGTCATTATTCAAGGATAATTAAAACAAGACATTTGTCATGTAAGAGAAAAGTCATTAATGTCACCGTTAGAGACAGAATGGGAAATTATAATAATATAAATATTTATGAGAACACCACCTGGTGCAGAATAAACAGTAAGAAAAAAAGATACGAGAGACACAACAACAAGACCTTATCAACTATCACTGAGCGCATATCAAATAAAAGGCCATTTTCTTCGGCGATCGTTCATAAAAGGACGTTTTTACGTTGTGTCGTAGTTTACAGAAAGGCTGCAATTTCGACACCTTTCCGGCCGACACATCCCATTTTATATAGCACCATGAGAATTGTCTTCCCAATACAATCCCTAATCTTTTAGTGGTGTCTTTCAAAAACACAAAATGTCAAAACATCTAAGATTATGTATCCCAGCATCCGGGTGTGTCTTCCCACTGCGATCCTTATTCTCTTAGCCAAATGACACAAGTGCAGCCTGTTTCCAGAGCCACCGCTTGAGAGCGGATTAGCAATCTGGCCATCTCTGGATTTCGAACACTGGTGCACGCAGCTAACTATGACTCGCTGGACCCTGTAAGTTCATTCACTATGCTGAATGTATGTATGTGTATGTGTGTATATATATATATATATATATATATATATATATATATATATATATATATATATATATATATATATATATATATATATATATATATATATACACACACAAGCTTGCAAATACCGAAACAACATGCACGTTTTGTTTGCACGGAAAAGAGGACGACAGCTTCCCGGGACGCTTACTGTCACATAATAGATTGATAATAACAAGTACACATTCAATATAAGTGGGTAACCAGTCTTTCAACACCACAAAATGTCACAACCTCTAGAATTATGTGCCACTGTTGGTTGGTTGGTTGGTTGCTGCTAATGCCCACAATGGGTTGGTAACCGTTTTGTGCGCCCTGAAAAGGAAGGAACTTGTGGCAGAATGTAGTAGCTTTCCTGACATCTAGAGCGTGCTGATGAAGTGGACCGTGGTTGTGCAATGTTTGGCTTCATATGCGTGTCACTAACTACTATGGGGATCATATCGAACCTCACCTTGTTATCCAGACTGTTGTCCTCGACAACAGACCCTTTCCAGGACGACCAGCGAGGAGGTCAGGTGAGGGTCTTGGCCACTATATTTCTCTTGACCCTGACTAACATTGGTTGATCAGTGTGTTTTGCCTGGCCAGACGTTATCCTTATCGTCTCATGTCCCCCTGTGACCGTTGCGTCTCCACACTAGATAATTGCTAAGTGCACTTCTTATATTAATTTTCTAGTCTCGTCTGTAATATTTCTGAGATCGATATAACCGTTAACTAGTTTGAATTGTCTGTTTTTTTCATTATAAATGTGTTTATGCGAACGTATGTACACTATAAAAAGAAAATGTAGATTCAATAAACAGGAGGCTAACTTGTGATTAAATGGGAATGTGTAATAATGCTACCTCGTGATAGAGCGGCCATTTAGGTGAAAAAGATAGCACAAATAATATTGATCTACAGAAAAGAAAATTTGAATTTGTTTCAAAACTTGTTGACCAAAATATAGCCAAAGTAGACTGCAGATTTGATTTGTATTGAAACGCCTTCAATTAACAGATGCTAATCAAGAAACCCAGTGGTCTCGAGGTAATGTGTTCGCCTCGGGTGCTGGTGGTCGCGGGTTCAAATCCCAGTCGAGACACCGGGATTTTTTCACATAGATTATCCGGTAAATATTTCCCATGATCTCTTAGTGAGATCAGACACCAGCGCACGTTAAAATTACTTTGGCAGTTGGAAATCGAAACGAGAAGGCCTAACGGCCGCTGCTCGGGCAAAATTCAAGTTAAAATTCTTCTCAAAGTATTCTACGGATTCTCGCCCTACAGAGTATGTCCCAACAGAAAGAAGAATATATGGCCATAACACAGGTTTTGGTTATGTGGTTAGCGGAGCGGCTTAGATGGCGCCTGATAGACTACAGGTCTACCTTGCTCTAATTTACGTTTCCACCTCCACCAGTCTCAAAATAAAATGTATTTTTAAAAGCGATCGTATATTCCAGGGGCTAACAGATGCTGGGGTTAACCTGGCAAGTCACCAGTGAATTTTCACCTGTCAAAAAATATGAAACAAAGGAGGTCGCACCTTCCCACGACGTCTAACGACATAAGTGGACCAAACAGAGATAGAGACACGATAAGAGTGAAATCTCGTTGATTCAGAAAAAAAGCTTACATTTGATTTAGTGCATTGGGAAAGATAAAGACAAATCATATCTTGACAAATATTTTACATTAAAAACCCCTGCAGTTTTATTTGACTTGATCTCAATATTAGCATTATTTGATGGCACGTAATGTTAGCAACGGTTGACAGGAATGGTGCCATTATTTTACGTTCAATTTCGCCATATTGTCTAATATCTTTTAACAACAATAATTTAGCAAACAGGTACTACCCAAAAGTACCATAATTAGTTTTGCATCGTCTTTTGCTCTTGAGAGGAGTGGACAACTTAGGTGGCCTGCCCAGTGTTAAGTGCGCTACGTCGATCGTCTTAAGCCCGTGCCTACGCATAGCCGTTCTCGTGTAGTCTAACCATCATCAGCGTAGTCTCCGTCGTGCTCTATATTTATGCGCTGTAAGCCACTAGACATAGTTGTTCAGAACATTGAACGGAAGGTCATAAACACACTCCTCTGACAAATCCTAAGGCCTAGTATAATGCCATCTCTGATGCTTCCTCGCCGACAACAATGCCTTTTTCAGGACTACCTTGATTTAAATTCTACTTACTCATCTCATTTGCAGTTCATCAATACATGGTTATGTTGTCTCCCTGTTCAACAAGTTAAGTCTACTTTCCCATCTCTCCGTCTCTATCTAACTTTCTGTTTCATATAAATATGCATACATACACACATACACACACACACATCTCTGATTCTCGCTCTCTCTCTCTCTCTTTCTCTCTCTCTCTCTCTTAAATGAGATGAATGTAATCTCCTAGCGGTTACAGCTTTCAATAATTGAAAACCAGTTTGAAGTTAAGAGAAATCATATTTTTAAACATCACCCCAACCAACAAAACAAAACACAATAGACCAAAACAGTTCACAAAAAACGTGTTTTTCATACAATTAAAAACATTATATCCAAAACGTCAATGCCAGTAAAAGTGCTACATCGTAACATGTCCCCTGTAACGGAATTGTTACATGATTCTTCTCATTATTTCGCTTTATATTGCCATGTACAGAATATCTCTATTGATAGCAGTGGTCAGTCGGCAATTATGTGCTTCTCAATTGATACTAGGATAGACACAGTCTCAGATAGATTACCTTCACAACGGTATTCTGCGCAGTTCATATGATTTGCGAGTTGTTTGCGTTTGTGTTGTACTTTGTTCCTGACGAAGGCCTTATGGTAGTAACGGAAATGTCGTATATTTCCTTGTTGTGGCCCGTTGTTTCTTCTTCTTCTTCTTCTTCTTCTTCTTCTCAATCTCCCACTGCCAAACCCTGAAAGGGTTTAAGTAGCAGAATGTAGTCCAGAGAACGGAATGCGTTGTGTCGTAGTTTACAGCTTTCCTGCAATTTTTGCACATTTCGGTCTAATACATCTGAATTCAGCAAGCATTTTTTGAGTACCGAGTTAGCATTCCCTCTGCGATCCTGTCTCCTTAGCCATTCTGCCCTGCTGCAGCCTGTTATCCAGGATCACCGCGTGGAGGTGTAGAAGGGTCTTGGCAGCTATGGTTCGCTGGCCCTGACGCTAGCAGTCAGCTATGGGTCGCTGACCACTGCAGCTGATGCGCTGCTCAGCATCTTGA
Organism: Ariolimax columbianus; assembly: GCA_036924085.1. Lineage (NCBI taxonomy): Eukaryota > Metazoa > Mollusca > Gastropoda > Stylommatophora > Arionidae > Ariolimax > Ariolimax columbianus. The sequence continues at coordinate 52,007,338 of JAVGWX010000004.1, forward strand.
TCCCGATAACAGGGATTTGAGTTATACTTGTCAACATGTTTATCATGTATGAATCTTCAAAAACCGTATTTCAATTGTACCGATATGAGCCTGTGTTCTTTCATTTGTTCTAGTATGTTTGTTCTGTTTACAGTTAGTTGCCCATAGCCAGCGATGATGGCGACATCATCAGGCAGTTGTATGGTCTTGATAATGTAACGTGCACTGAATTTTATAATGTAGTGAGGAAGAAACTGCCCTAGTCATAAACCTCGTTCTCTTATCCCGAGCTACCTTGGGCCAGTAGCAAGACGACGACGCAAAACGACTGGAGGCAACTCAGGATACACGTACTCTGGTCTTTTCGCCATTAAGACAAGGAATTGCTTGAAACTTGCAGGAATTGATCATCTGCAGTTTTCTTTCATTGCTTTGAGAGGTGAGTGTCTTATCTCTCGGCAACTGCCACTCACACATATACAGAATGTGCTCAGAGATCATTGCATCGATGCTATTGCCAAAGTCAATAGTAGTTCCACTCTTTGTTTTCTGAATAAACGGTATCTCATTCTCTCTAGTGAGCAGCAAAGATGGTGAGTTACCGGCTCCGGGTCTAACTTTGCTCTGGTGTTTTAGCTCATTATGGATGACACATAATTTGCCCGGAATTCACACTAGTCGACGTCTCACACTTGTGTTTATAGAAAAGTGTTGTTTTCTATTTGGACTAGTTAACTCGTTCATTTATTTTGTTCTTTTCCCTCCGATTATCCTGGCCTGGACATCAGCTATAGGAATTGGTTCTCATTGTTAAACAAAGTAAACATGTGCCGCATTTTCACGGTTTAATGCACGCGGCTGAACTTCACGAGATTTGCGCTCTTCGCCCTAGTTGCATACAGCGTTGGTTTGATGTGTCTGTTAAATGTAGACATGTGACTATAATGAGTTAGACATGTCGCCAGGGAGAGATGCCCAACAAATCACTCGCACGATGAGTGATGCCCCTACGACCACATGCAGTTATGGGAAAGGCAAGAAACACAACGATATGTGTCATCCTCCCTCCGCTGCCTTGCGGGATACCTGTTTACAGGATAGACTTTGAGAGTAGACCCTGAGGAAAAATGGTCATCATGTGCTTTCTCCAGTCGTATCGATAATGTCTTGCCACTAACCAAAGGTAGCTCAGGACGAGAGAGTGAGATTGACAAAAGGCGCAGTTTCTACCTCACTTTTATCCAGATCAGCGCAAGTCACCCATTTACGCGGATACAGCAAGAGAAAAGACTGTCCACACGGCTGAAAAAGAGAGTGGTCTTCATCACATGTAATGGACGAACATAATCTCATTCTGATGTGCCATTTACTGAGTCTTAAGATTAGAACTTAGTTTCTTCGATCAAGTTGGACATCAGCTGCATGAATTGGTTCTCATTGTTAAACATTACTTGTTAGTGGTACGCACGTTATGTGCCCTTGGTCTATCCACCAAAGTAATTCGAGATGAAATTTATTTAGTTGGATCTTCATCTGTCTCTACTTACCGTGGTAAGGGGAAATGGAGAAAACTTGATGCAGTTATTTGTTGACAAACAAAAAATATTGGTTTTTAACTTAACTGAACGTTTTTATACTGGTTTAGAAGACTCATCAGAGTATGCAGACAACGAGTCACATTTGAATTACCCTGCTTTAAAAGATATGCACATTCAATCTATTCGTAAATGCTGTAACTGTCTATGCCTTCACCCCTTTCTAGGGCAATGCATTCCAAGCAATCACCACTTTCTGACTAAAAAAATATTTCCTAATATCCAATATGGACGTTTCCTTAGTTAATTTGTGTCTGTTTCCTCTTGTTCTCGTTGGTGGATGAATTTTTTTTAAAATACTTGTTATAGTCTAATTTAACCTTTCCTTTTATTATCTTATAAACCTGTATTGTCACCAAGAATTCTTCTCTTTTCTAGACACTGTAGGCCAGTTTTTCTGCGTCTTTCCTCGTAACTGTAATTCTGGAATCTCACTATCAGTTTCGTCGCTCTTCTGTGTATCCTTTCCAGCATGTTTATCTCCCCTCTACGATAAGGAATCCACACCTGCACACAGTACTCCAATGTAGGTCTAACTAAAGCTTCATACAGTTTGATAATCACCTCCTTACTCGTATGTTTATTATTTCGTTTTATCATACCTAACATTGCATTTGCCTTATTCACTGCTACCTGGACTATCTCATTCATTTTTCATGTATGCTCTATTTTAACCCCTAGGTCCGTTTCCGTTTCTATAATTCTAATATTGTTCTGTATTCTATATTCTGTATTGTTCGGTATTCTGTAATTATGTTCCATATTGGATCTACCCATGTGGATCACTGTACATCTATATATATTAAACTCCATTTGCCATATTACAGACCAGTCTTGAATTTTATCTAAATCCAACCTCAATATATCCACCTCTGTTATAGATGAGACACTCCTACATAGTTTTGTAACGATCATAAAGACAATTGAAATCAAATTCCATGAAAAAAATAATATAAAGGGAAGTAATAGACAGCTGCTTATATATATATATATATATATGTATGTACACACACAAAAAACACGCGCACACTCACACACACACACTCGCACTCACGCAGGGTGACCCAGAATTCGCGCTGCTATTCAAAAACTGTTTTAACTATTTTATGTTGTGTGAATTTATTTTTTTATTTTTTTTGTTCTTTTCAGAACGTTTCTGTAAGTGACATTACCACATTCCAAATTATGTTAGTCTAATTATGAAAGATGATGTCACACAATTGACCTCCATTTGCCGCCTTGCTTGCACGCGCCATTTCAAGTGCATTTTGAATGACACGGGGCAGCGTGTCGAGTCCCAATGCATGAATTATTGTTTAAATGTGTTACGTCAGATGCTGGATGTTGTGCAGTTTGTTAATGTACACAAGATTTAGGTAGTCCCATGAGACTAAAAATGGAACGGTTAGATCGGGAGAATTGATTTGCTATTTGAAATCTGCATTTTTTTCATATCTTGAGAACGACCAGCACAATTCGGTCGTTGCTGGTCATATAGCGACTTTATCTGTTGCACTAAATGTACCTTGCTGGGTTCGTACAAATCTGTTTGTAGTCGAGGTAAGGGCGTTGTGTAGATTTTAAGCGCACGGGAACGGCTTCGAGTGGATATTGTTGCGTCTTGATGAATGTTTTGCGTAACACAACTACTCATTTCTCGGGCTAATATGGAAGCTGGTCTCCAAACTCGTGGCAAGTCGATCACAGAGCCCTGTTTTTGGAAACGATGAATTAAACAAATAAATGCCGATTTATGAGTGCGGATTTCTCACTCGATAATGAAGCATGTATGCTCTTTATGGGCACGCAGTAGACCCCTCACATTTAAAAATAAAATCCTTCAATTTTGGTTCATTGAGCAATGCTAAATTTGTCCATAACAAATTTGTATGGGTCGAAGTTTTATTATCTGAAATAAAAAACATCATTATTATGAAGATTGTTTTGAAGTTCCTTAAATGGTAGACTTTTGGGCGACATTATATATGTGTATATATATATGTATATATATATACATATATATATATATATATATATATTTATTTATTTAAATATATATATATATATATACATATATATATATATATATATATATATATATATATATATATATATATATGAGGTGTGTTCCAATGAAACCGGACCTAACTACACCAAGTTAACATACGTACGGTGCACATAATGACGTCACTTCTGATGTACACTGCACAATACCAACCGTCAAGTTTGCAACATGCCATTATCCTCCGTCTCATAGTTTCTTAATCCGACCGTTGAAAATATGGCGGGTGCGATACGGAATCCGCCCAGAGTTAATCACCGAGCGGTGATTCGGTTTCTAACATTTGAATGGTGTCGATCAGTTGACATTCATCGCAGAATGCAGGCCGGTATATGGTGACAAAAATGTGGCGAATGTAAGCTCCGACGACGGTCCACCCGAATCGCTGCATCCATTTTGGGCGATGTCATCTTCAGACGCAACAATATGCGCCTAACCTGGTCTCAGAAGATCTTTTCTTAACTCACGTCCGTCTTTTCACATAGTTGTCCAGTTCTTCGCTGTTGTCTTCGACACACTTGAGTACATCAAGGGAGATGTATAATCAGATGATGTTCTCACAAGAATTTTACAGATTGTTGGTGCGTTTTAAAAGGTTATACTATTTTGAAACTTCACTTTTGATTGACCGTTTTTAGTCGTGTTATTTTGTAACGTAACGTCTTTATACTGGTTTAGAAGATTCTGGATGTCAGAGGCAGAAGACTGGTGAGAAGTGGGAAGAGGTAGTGAATAGGTTGAAGTGGGCAACGAGAGCTTCCTGACAAATGTGGTAATACAACTCAGCACAGTGTTGCGAGTGGGGCGACACTAGGACAGAAACTTCAATACAGGAGCTTAACCAGCAATACTTCGGACCCCAAGACCAAATTCTGTTCACGGATGGGTCCGCCGGCAAAGATGCAAACAGGGGCTGTTGGGGTTTCGTCGGCTACCAAAATGGCAAGGAGGTGGTGGAGAAATCAGCTGCCTACTTCAATGTCACATCGAGTGTGAGGATGGAGATTGAGGCGGTAACAGCGGCCCTGACTTGGTTGGTGACGTAACCAGTGACACACGCACGCAGTGAGTCAGACTCGCAGAACATGCTCCGTAAGATAGAAAGGTGCATGCTTAGAAGGGAGTGGGCATCTCTTCTGAACAACTCTGGTGTACATAGTGTCACATGGATCTACAGCACGGGACAAGCATGCGTCTAGGGCAACAAAAGAACTGACGCAGTGGCGGGATGCGCTGTGGTGAACGACGTGGTGATGACGAGAGACAGGGTTGAGTTAATAAGGGCAGTCGGGGACAGTCTACAGAATGATGAAGAGACAGAGTGTCTCGAAAATGCATATGTGCAGACGATGATAGATTTGAGAGTGACTATGGGAGAAGGGACAATGTGTGTTATGTCTGGAAAGATCCGAAGAACAAGAAATCAACACCTGACTGACACTGTGAGTATATATACGCTTGTTTTGCTACTAGAACGGAGCACTTGTGGGAATGGCTCCTGTGTGATGAGATGGGCTCCTACAATCAAGAATCTATAGAGTATATATACAACCAATTTCTGGAAGTGTGGTTTTTACTGATGTTTAAGTCCATCTTGATAGACTCACACTAGAGATAAGTAGACTCGCAGCCAGTTAGGCTCTATCTAAAGCTGCTCTTAACAAACCACCTGGGGAAAGGTACAAATAACTTGGGCACATTTTGTTTTATTTGGGGGGGGGTGGGGTATTATGTCTGGGGAGCGGCCGTTAGGCCTACTCTCTTCAATTTCCAACTGTTAAGGAATTTTTAACGTGCTTGACACTGAAAAAGGGAGTCTTATCTCACTACCCAGATGATCAGGGGAATTGTTACCAGAAAATCCACGTGGAAAAAAATCACGGTCTGCACCGTGATTCGAACACGCGACGTTCGGCACCCGAGGCATATACCTTACCTCGAGACCGCTGTTTGTCCAAGACAGCAGATGCCTTACTAGTTCTCCCCAACTTGGGTCATATTCCCTATGATAAATTCTTGTTTTTTGTTTTAGGATCCGAAAGGAAAGTTTCCACTAGAATCCTAACCTTCTGCAGATATGAGTACATATGTTGACGCAGAAGTGCTAGACTTGAAACTATTGACAATCTTATACTAAAATAATCGATAAGGAAAACGATGAAATGCTTTTCCAGCTCACTACAAGCAAACCAGTCACTTACATGTAGTACTCCATTGGTATTTAGAAACTTCAGTACGTTTTCTGGAAAATAATTAGTTGCACTTGTTTGTATCTTTCGTGAATGTTATATTAACATATTTGTATATTTCCTTTTGAAATGTAAATTGGGTGCTGATTCCTCTTACTTACGGCTTGTATTGTTGTTTCTCCTCTCGTTTTCTAATTTCACTCCCACGTGCATCTGTATCTCTGTTTCTTTCTGATATCCATTGTCTGCATATACCCCTTTTTCAAAATTATGTGCGTCATTACCCACATAAACTTCTCTTTGTTTACGAATGACGTATCCAACAGTTTTTTCTTGCTTCAATTCTATAGATAAACTTGTTGAGCCACAATTGTTCATAATGGAAAGTGTGTTCTTGTAACACTAATCCCTATTTTCTTCATTTTCTTTTTCCTTGTCTTTTGTTCTTGGCTCCTGGTTTGTATAAATGCATTTTGGAGAGATGATTTATAATTAAAAGCAGGCTATACAAATCTTGCTGTTCGACTTAGCTTGCGTTCTTCTCTCTGGCCTTATACATTTTTATGAGCTCATGTTCCTCTCGCCAAGTAAATATATAGCTCTATTCATTGCCATTGGTTTTCTAACTTTCTCTCAACGTAGAACTCATGAAAATCAATCCACCTGTTATATTTTTTTTATTTGTAATGCCATGGGACTTAACCTTCACACCTTCTTCCAAGGTATGCTCCGATCAAAGAAATTAGCAGACTGACTGTTGATCTGTTCAATCCGCTTCCGACTTGCCCCGCTACGTCTACTCCGTGGTCAGCGACCTATAGCTTACTGCTAGCGTCAGGGCCAGCGAACCAAGGCTGGCATGTCCCTTCTACACCTCCACGCGGTGATCCTGGATAACAGGCTGCAGCAGGGCAGACTGGCTAAGGAGAAGGGATCGAAGAGGGAATGCTAACCCGGTACTCACAAAATTCTTGCTGAAGTCGGATGTGTTGGACCGAAGGGTGCAAATATCGCAGTCAGACTATAAACTATGACACAACGCATTTCGTTCTCTGGACCATATTCTGCTGCTTAAGCCCTTTTATGACTTGGTAGCGGGAGACTGAGAACGAACAAATCCAAGCCATACTCATGTACTTACTGGGTTAATTTATATTTACATATATGAGAATTCTTCATTCGAGAACAAAGAAGCATTTAAACTCCCCCTCCATTTTTCCATAAAGATTCAACAAATTATAGACTGGTGAGTTTCTACAACTACATGCTGCTCACATTTCATTTGAACTGGATATAACTGTCTGTTTTCAATCGTAAACATATGTCCTTGAAACTTGCGCTACCTGGATTGGTTGCAATACTTTTGATCACTTGGCATTGTTGAGAATTTCAGTGATCAAAAAACATTTTTCACATAGTATCGAACAAAATATATTACCTCATGGGCGCATCCATTTGCAATAGAGTTGTCTGACTTGGTGAGCGTTCATTAATTAAAGAAATCTAGGGAGGTACTAATTGTAGCTACAAAGACAACGTGCATTAGGTAAATTCACTTTTGTTTGAATGAAAAAAAAATGTATTTTCTTCCCTAATGAGAAAGACGTCTTATCTTTGAGAAGCCATAGTTCGGGAACTAATTAACCGATTCAAATAAACTAAACAGACATATGTCGAAAATCGGTTGTTCTTTAATTTGGTACGATTTGTATTGTGAAATTTTTTTAATCGTATTTTTCTACATTCCTTCTAGTACTGCCCTCTTAACGAGAAATGTCTGCAAAAATGTAGAGTCAATAATCAAAGACAATATTGTAATGTACTTGGAGACATTTAATCTACTCAGGAATAGTCCGCATGGATTTACTAAAGGGAGATCGTGCTAAACAAAGCTATTAAAATTCACGTAGCAGGTTGCCAAAATGATAGATGAAGGGAAGCCAGTGCATGCAATATATCTAGACTTCCCAAAGGCCATTGATAGAGTACCTCATCAATGATTCTTTAGGAAGTTGAAATCACATTAAATAGGTGGCGACGTTGCCAAATGGATTGAAAATTGGTTAACGGGAAGAAGGTAAGGAGTTGGAATAAATAGGGAGTACTTTGAGTGATGTGAGATAAAAAATGAAGTAACGCAGGGATCGGTTTTGGGATCAAGTGTGTTCTTGATACACACACACACACACACACATATATATATATATATATATATATATATATAAACGATCTGGACATTCATATTTGATCCATGTTTGCAAAATTCGCGGATGACACAAAACTATGCAGACGAGTCTCCATCTAAAGCAGAAGACGATATATTGAGATTGGACTGAGATAGAATTCAAGTATGTTTTGAAAGCTCGCAGATGGAGTTTAATGTAGACAAATGTACAGTCATTCACATTAGTAGATCAACAATGAAGTATAATCACAAGATAAAAGAGAACAATATTAGGAAGATAGGAAAGGAAAGGGACCTATGTGTTATACTAGATCATACTGGTAAAGTGAGTAAGAAAGTCCAGGTAGCAGTGATAAAAGACAAATGCAATGTTAGATATGACAAAAATGTAACTGTAAACATAGGAGCAGAAGGAAGTGTTACTCACACTGCACAAAGCATTAGTTAGACCTAGATTTGAATACGGTGTACAGAAGTCCTTATCGTAGATGAGATATAAACATGTTGGATATGAGACAAAACTGATAATGGGATTTCGGAATTATAGTTAAGAGGAAAGACCGGCCTACAGTGTCTAGAAAAGAGAAGAATCCGAGGTAATATATTATACGTTCCTAAGATAATCACGGGACAGGCAATATTAGACTATAATTACTATTTCAAAGTGCTGGAATACTGCAAGAGTAAGAAAGCACAGTTACAAATTAACTAAAGAAAGGTCCAAATTAGATACTGAGAAATACTATTTTAATCAGAGAGTGTTGTATGCTTGGAATCCATTGCCATGTGAAATAGTGGGGGCAGTATAGGTTTATGCATTTACAAATATATTGAATGCACATATTTAGTTTTAGATCTTGTGGAGTGGAAAACAACTAGTTCTATACATTATGCAGAATCGTCTAAGTCAGTATATAGAAGTTAAGTTAAGTAACTGCGCATAGAAATTGATATATTGAAATACGGTAAACGTCTTCCCTAACAAAGAATTGGTTGTAAATTAATCCTTTGACAATATTACGTGTATGATCGTATTCCTATTCCATTTGTAAACTCATTCCTTGACAATAAACTATATGTTAACACACTCCATTACAAAAGTCTGTGTATACAATTATCCTTAGGCTATGAAAATGATATATGAATGCAATTATTCTTAATCTATGTGTAAACTCACTTCATGACAATGATCTATTTATATACCCATACTTTAATAGTGAACTGTGTGAACCCATTTCTTGACAAAGTGATATTAGTAAACTTGTCTTTCATTACGTGCTATTTGTAAATACACTCACTGACAAAGAACTCAAAGGTCAGAGCTTACGTTATGTAGTACTCGCTGTTGTGAAGACGCTAAATAAAAGCTTGTAATGCGTAAGAATACATTCACAAAACCGTGCGTCCTACCCACAGAACATAAGGCAGTAAGTGGGTTGTTTCTGCAGTGCATAAGGTGATTGGAACAGACATTCTCCAGCGAAGCTTGAAATCTATTCGATATATGACATCCTTCTCATTCTGCGACGGGATATTCCCCGACATACGTCACCTTCAATTTGGATCAGCTTTTCACGGGCGTGCGATATATCGAATTCTCATCAGAAGGCAGGGAGGGGGTGGATTTGTGTTTAGTTCCACGAAATATTTTAGTAATAGAAGTATTCTTAACCTGTTACAGGGTCATACGTGCCGACCTACACGGTTCTGGGGCGAGGATGATTGTCTAGTTAAATAGGGAATGGGAGTTACAGAAGAAAGCCAAATTATTTCGATATGTTATAAAAAGAAGGTTCAAATTAGATATTATGAAATATTTATTTACTCAGAGAGTGGTGAATGCTTAGAATGAATTGCCACATGAAATAGTACAGGCATGGTAAATCAATGCATTCAAGAATAGATTGCATGGGCCTAGTATTTAGATCAAGGAAATGTAAAAGTAACTGGTTGTATACAGACTCTGCAGATTCTTCTAAAGCAGTATAAAGACGTTTAACATTAAGTAATAACTAGTTTAGCTTTTGGATTTTATCGAACAATCTGCGATTTGAAATTGATCTATGAAAAAAATCGTCGTCGACACGACATCATTGTTAATTAGTCTACGCGATTTTTTTAAACTGCCAATAGAGAGAGTAAATGTCAGTCTCATTGTGGAATGTTGCAGTTGGGGATGACGTGCTAGATACTTGTATACAGACTTGTGAGGTGTATGTAAGTAATTCGTATCTGTTCTCGCAGCCTGGCATGGCATAGAATAAGTGTCCTCAAACTACATCGAGTCGCACACTTGTATCCAGGCTGTAACAATTGGAAATAACCAACAACAAAAATGTATGCGCTCACGAACGAACACACGACCACGCACACATATACACAAACACACACAAATACATACATATATATACACACACACACACACACACACACTCGAAATCTCCAATTTATGAAGTTTCATTCAACATCATGTTGGTATTTCGTCGTTCAGTAAGAGTGGAAAAATGACACACGTATCAGGTCAGGCCAGGTCATTCCATAACCAGTGAAGTCGTTGGGGCACACATGAAGACATCCTCACAACGACATGCCATCCTTCTCTGTTAGCAGCGGCTGCCTGTGCCTCTTCTGATCGGAGATTGGTCCATTCTTTTATGTTGTTCTCCCACCTCTTTTTAGGACGACCTCTTCGTCGTCTGCGGTATACCTTTCCGTGCAGGATCATATTTGCAAGACCATTTGATCTCGATATACGTCCGTACCAAGCGAGTTTCCTTCTTTTGACAGTTGCCAGGTCTTCAAAAGGCCCTATTGCTGTTGTAATTCTCTCTCGTATTTCCTCATTCCTCACTCGATCTTTGTACGTGACGTTTAGAAGTCTTCGGAAACATATCATCTCCAAGACTTGTATCCTTAGCTGCAGGTAACATTAATTCCCCATGTTTCACAAGCATAGACATATATGATACATTAAAACGTAAAGTAGAAATACTCTTCTCTCTGACTGACAGTGGTCCAACTTGTTAGGCACCAGCTTATTGGATAAACACATTTGTTTCTGTTCGGCCGATTCTCTTCAACCTTTTCTTTAGAAATATGTTTTAGTTGTATTTCAGCACAGGAACTATTAGTGCTGAACGCAGGGGATATGAGAAGGAGGTACTGAGAGCACACTGTACAAGGGTCTGGAGTACACAATTAAGTCCCTGAGTCAAAGTATTAAGTGCTAATGTTGCACTTTATTGCAAAATTGCTACTACTACTATTACTGCTGCTGCTGTTATTACTACTACTGCTATTACTACCACTACTATCAATACTACTACTACATCCACTACTTCCATTTATTACTAGTACTACTACACCTACAACAAAAATTACTGCTAGTACCACCGCCATTATTACTACCACAACTACTACTAATACGAATGGATTGAACTAATAATGCCACTTTACCTACACTACTGTTTCAGTACAATGTCTTTTTCGTTTAATTTAAAAGCAAGGGGTGGGGGAAAGGAGGGATGGGAAAACTTCACTGTCTTTTGTAGTTGACATATATGTCCATTAAAGTCTCTTCCAGTTTTTTGTCTATGGTTCAGTGGGATTGTCTCTTCAAATCGAATTCAGGGCAGCTCTGTAGTTTGTGTCTGCAGTCTGGGGTGCCTGTACACAAGTACATACAGCCGAGTGTTAGCAAGATTCAGTTTTGTGTACATGTGGGCCAGAAAAATACTGAACTAAGACAAACAGACTGGCAAAAGAAGGTGCAAGACTACGACAACCAGATTCTAGTGGGACGTACGAAGAGTCCAAAAGGTTTATTAGGGCCAGATACATGGAAAACTGAACATACTGGCTACACAAAAAAAGGATGCCTATTACCATTTGAACAGAAGAGAGCAGGTCGTGGTCTTCAGACTCCGCACAGACCACAACAGACTGAGGAATCTATTCAATAAATTGAAGATAGGTGGTACTGACGAATGCTCGTGTGGCACAGGAAAGATGACCGCTGAACACTTGCTGCAAAATTGCCTGACATACGAGGACCAGAGAAAGCACATGTGGCCATCACCAGTGGCAACACTAGACAAGCTCTATGGCAGTGTCGACAGCCTCAGGATGACAGCTGCTTTCTTCGAACTAATTCAAGTTGACGTCTGACAGCATACGAAGAAAAAGAAGAAGAAGAAGAAGGAAAGAAGGAAGGAAGGAAGGAAGGAAGGAAGGAAGGAAGGAAGGAAGGAAGGAAGGAAGGAAGGAAGGAAGGAAGGGAGGGAAGGAGGGAGGGAGGGAGAAGTGGTGTACATGTGGCTGCCGAGTCGGTTGTGTCCTGTTCTACGGCGCAGCTCAACAGTTTGTTCTTGTCTTTTCATCTTATGTAATCGTTCTGTGTTACTGTTAGTGGCTTTCTGATTGATTTGATCATGAGACTGGAGAATTGATTTGGTACCGTTATCGCCAGAATGAAATACCCTAACAACTCTACTGCCTGGAAGCGCTAACGTTATGGTAAGACAATATGTAATGTAAGAAGGACAATTAAAGAAAGTGACAGGCGCCAGGTTGACTTCGAAACATGAACAGTGCCTTTAAAAACCATGGGAAAAAAACATGAAAAAAAACTAGTAAAAGTTGATTAAGGTTGAGCTTAATCAAAATTTAAAAATGGGTATGGTCAGATACCGCACCGAGACGAGAACACAAACAAAACCTACGTTACGATCAATAGGCCTTCATCAGGAACAACAACACTGAACTAACAAATCAACATATAAGAAAAAATGGTCAACTCATCTGTTTCAGGTGGGAGAAGCTTTCTGTCTAAGTGACCGTTTGTGCCAAGTACTCGATAGAAACTGAAATAGGAGCGGTCAAACAAAAAGTGGCGGAATATGCCTGATAAGCCAAGCGTGGCCAAATAGTGGTCCAGATAGGAGAACAATGAGAAGGCAATATAAGCCGGGATGGCGTGATATTGATATAAGAGAGGGGGGAAGAGAACTGATGGAAGAATGGGGGGGTGGGGGGGGGGAAGGAAGACAAATAGATGGGGTCCAGTGTGAGGGTTTAAGAAAAAGTATGGAAGATATTTATACCATGTGGTTGGAGACAGCCCATACTCGAGATAAGTCTGTTCTCAAGGGCGAATCGATGACGATCGTCAGAGAAGCACGAAACTAGACCAGTGACACTGACGTCAGCCATACCCCGGTGCTCAGGACCATTGAAGTGGCTGGCAATTGGAGAACCAATGCTGTTGCGGATGTCGTTGAGGTGTTGGCGGAAACGCTCCCGTAGTTCCATACCAGTTTCCCCAATGTAAGTCATACCACACTGGCGGCAGATTACCAGCAGCGCCGTATCGGGATACTTTATCGGCTAGGGGGGAGCAAGCTAGAATGCGTCTGGACAGTTCTAGATAAAATACTTGATTCTTTTGTAAATATAATAAACGTGCGTTCCTTGACTTTATAAAACAATATTAATAACAATAGTATAATGAAATTAGTAACAGAAATAATAATAATAATAAGATGACGACAGCATGAGACTTGTGTTGCGAGATGAATTCTCGTAAGTTTATGGAGACCAATGCTGCCACGACAGACTCTGTTTGCACCCGGCCTACACATGTGAGGAGTCGGCTGTGGAGTCGTGGCACATTCTGTTTATTCGGGTGACTTTCTTTCTTTGTGTCTCTGCCTTTGAGATTCGCTCTGATATCTGAGCACCTGGTGTGATGCTAACACGTCATGTAGAACGGTTCTGTGCAAGCATGTCCCAGGAGGTGGCATCAATGTTGAAGCTTTCCAGAGACACTTTCAAGTAGTCTTTGTAGCATTTCTTCTGTCCTGATGACGATCGTCTGCCGCTTCTTAGCTTACCTTATTTGGGAGGCAAACAACATGTCCCGTCCATAAAATCAAAGCTTTTTGCAGAAGCTCAAAACGCACACAAGTTTGAATTGTTAATAATGTCAGGGGTTTCTTCTTCTTCTTCTTCTTCTTTCTTTCTCAATCTCCCGCTACCAAACTCTGAAAGGGCTTAAGTAGCAGAATATAGTCCAGAGAACGGAATACGTTGTGTCGCAGTTTACAGCTTGGCTGCGATATTTGCACCTTTCGGTCCAACACATCCGACGTCAGCGAGCATTTTTTGAGTACCGGGTTAGCAGTCCTCTTCGATCCCTTCTCCTTAGCCAGTCTGCCCTGCTGCAGCCTGGTATCCAGGATCACCGCGTGGAGGTATAGAAGGGTCTTGGCAGCTATGGTTCGCTGGTCCTGACGCTAGCAGTCAGCTATGGGTCGCTGACCACTGCAGCTCATGCGCTGCTCAGCATCTTGATCCCAATAATGTCAGGGGTTTAAACTCTGTCCTGCTACCTAATCCTAAAAAACCTACGCAAACACTTTAACGATTCAACTATCTAGCGAGTCTCATCTACACTGTCCATGTTTCGCAAGCTTGCAGCAGAGCGGTTACCACTACAGTAGGATACACTTTGATCTTGATGGCAACACTAATGTCGTGTCGGTTCCAAACGTTTACTTGCAGTCTCCCAAACGCAGAGCTTGCCCTTGGAATTCTTCTTGTTGTTAACCTCAGGGTTGACAAGAAAAGAATAGTTAGGTAACACGATTAGGCAACAAGGGCCCAACACACAAACCGTCTATTGGCACGAATAGTGGTTGAGTTCCCGGCTGCATCCAATGCGGATGTTGTCTTTCCGATTTGCCCTAACCAGATAGTGCGATGACAGCCATGAGGGCAGTACCAAACAAAAACAGAGATTAATTTAAAATAAATTATTTGTCTTCTTCTTCTTCTCTTTCTTCTAAGACTACTACTACTACTACTACTATAACTATTACTACTACTACTACTATTACTACTACTACTACTACTACTACTACTACTACTACTATTACTACTACTACTACTACTACTACTACTACTACTACTATAACTATTACTACTACTACTATAATTATTACTACTAGTACTACTACTACTGCTACTGCTACTGCTACTACCACTACTACTACTACTACTACTACTACTACTACTACTACTACTACTTCTACTTGTAGTTCTTCTTCGTCGTATGCTTTCAGACGTCTACTTGAATGTCTCTGCAGAAATCAGTTGTCCACATGAGGTTATCGATATCTCCAGAAAGCTTGTCCTGTATTGTAACTGGAGATGACCACATGTACGTTATCTGTAACTTGTATGTTGGACACATCTACAGCAGATGTTCAGAAGTCCTTTTATCAGTGGCGCAGACACATTCATCGGTTTGTCCTAATTTGAACTTGTTGAGATGGTATTGTATGTAACCTGTTGTGACCTGTGCGGATCAGTCTGAGCGGAGTCTGAAAATCACTTCGGAAAATCTTAAATTTGAAAGGTAATTGTTAATTGCACAATATCAGACACACGCTCGTAGATAAACTCATTTTAAAAGAAATCTTTTGTTATTAACAGTGAGCCCAGCTGAAGTCGGATGTTTTGGACTGAAAAGTGCAAATAATGCAGTCAAGCTGTAAACTACGACACAACGCATTCCGTTATCCTGACAACATCCAGCCACTTGCAAAGCCCTTTTGTGTGACTTGGAAGCGGGAGAACGAACGAAGAAGAAAATTAACAACTAGCAGAGTGGTAGTGTGCTCGATTCTCACAGAGACTGTACCGGATGTGATCCCGTTATTGATACGCTCTGATGGACACAGACGTAAATTGGTACCTGACTAACTGTCAGGTAAAGAAAATCATTGAGGAAAAGAACTGACAACTCTACCTCATAGTACGATGATGGCTAATATATCCTAGTGTCCAACACTTCATCTCTGACAGCAGTTTTTGTTATAGGACTACCTTTACCATCACAACGTTAAACTCCAGATATGCATGCATTTTGTAAACCAGTTTGACATATCTCACCTTCATTCATTGAAACAGATTATATCATCAGAGTACAATTTATCAATAGCTTCCATTACAATACAAAGTAACACCAGATTACTCAAACGTTACTTTCCGACATACATTTCTAGCAGCCGTCCTGCAGTCCCCTGCGTGCTAACATATTTCCTAGCAGTTATTAATTACGCCATTGCATACTAGATGACGTCCAGACAAGCTAATTAATTTAACTGGGGGGTATAGTGCCTGGAAAGCGAGGCAGAGGCATACCGAGGAGTAGATGGACACAAGACATCATGGGAGGTCTAGAAGATGACAGAAGCGTTCTGGCTAGAGGTCGAGAGTTACAGATCGGCGCTTGTGAGAGAGACGTTAGGCAAAGGACATGCTACAAGAAGATGGTGAGGAATTAATTTATTCGGTAAAATTTATCCAGAATTAAAGACTTTCAAGTGATAAACGATTGCAATGTATTTATCACAGGGACAAAACTGTTAGTGAAACAGCAAACAATGAATAGAGGAGGAATAAGCAATGTCTTTCAACTCACGTCACTAGACAAGAAACAACAAGTGCGCACTACATCAATCATACTCCAGTGGATGAAATTATCGTCTCGAGTTGTGCTTTGTTCTTTTAAATTTAACTTGTTCCGTATGTGTTTTGAAGAATTTCAAATAGAATGTATAGGGAGGAGAAACAATCTGAGTGATACAAGAAATCTGTTCAAACACCGGACATGCTATAAGTCAGGCCCATTGAAAGCAATGCTGTCAGGGATGCAGTTGTTAGAGACTTCATTGTTCTAGGTCCTGGATTTGTAACCGGTAAGGTGGACTATTCCTTCCTCGCTGTTTTCTTTAGTTTACAATACGTTAGGTGCCCATTTATATCTAGATTGACTGAAGGGTGTCAATAAATTTGAACGAACCAGGTAGCTCTGCCGTGAGAAGCAGACGCTTTCATACACGTTGCTGCAATTTCTTATTAAGCTTTCAGTTTCTTCATCTTCCTCTCATTATTATTCTTCTTGGTCTTATTTGTCTGCTTCTTCTACAGTCGTTCGTTCTGCAAAGTACGAATTGTTACGCTGTTATAGTTAGAACGAGGCTGTGATATATGTGCATGTCTGCGCACTACATTCGGTTTCAGCACAATATACTTTTTAGACAAGGATACATTTTCTTTTCAATTTCCATTCTCTTTTTAATCTCTATTCTCTTTTCAATCACCATTCTCTTTTCAATCTCTATTCTCTTTTCAATCTCCATTCTCTTTTCAATCTCTATTCTCTTTTCAATCTCAATTCTCTCAGCACAGATGCAGTCTACTTTCAGGACCGCAATTTGCAGACGGAATATGGTCTTTGACAGGTCTTTTAACTGATCCTGACGCAAGCAGTAAACATTGAGTTCTTCCACTTCAGCTACTTCAGTTTTCTCAGCTATGAACATCATTTGGGAAAATGAAGAAGAATTTGAACAAATAAACAAACAAAAAGATTACTGGTTGATTAACTGAAGAAGTGTACACAATTATCTATTTAGAAAATTATATTGACAGAGATTTAAGAACAAAGCTAGATATTAACAACATGGAAAGCAGTGCCCGATTTGCATGAAACAAGCTACAGCCAATACGGAACTGTGCAGCATTCTCCAATGAAAGCTAGATTCGTTTTTTGCAATCTGATTGTCAGTACAGTGCTACTATATGGATTCGAATATTAATATTTAGCTGAGAATGTCACATTCTGACTGCAGACCTTTAGCAACATATGTCACCGTCACAATATTTGCATTAGTTGATCTAAATTATTAACCTTGTAAGAATCTGTTAGATGATGATGATAATCATGATATAATCCCTTTAGCTGTGGCCTAGTAGCTCTTAACAGCCCAATGCCTCCCGAATAAAAGCACACGTCCACCTCAATTATGCAATGATGTGTAGAATGTGTTGTGTATGGTGAGGTGTGGTGGTAACAGCAGGTTCCGTAGATCGGCCAGCCTTGGGCACAACGTCAAGCGGTTCTCGACTGACTTCCCGTGGTCGTTGCAGAATCTGCAGTTTAGTTCACATAGTGGGTCTAATCTATTCAGATGTTTGTTGATAGGGGCATGGCCTGTTCTCATCTTGAAAATCAAACTCTGGTCTCTCATTTCCGTTTCTTGGTTGGGTCCTGGGGATCTGGTTTTGCTTGGTTTTCTAAATATGCTCGGCCTGTCTGGCATGTGACCCATTGATCTAGCCACTCATATTGTTATTTTTCAGAATTTGCTTGCATGTTTGTAGTGTCATGCTAGATAGTGGCTGTGGTAGCATTGCCCCACTTCTGGCCAGCTCATCAGCTTTCTCATTTCCTGGGACACCAACATGGCCAGGTATCCACAGGAGCACTACTTCCGCCCCATAAGAGTCTGGACAATTGGTCAATTAATTTGTAGATGTTATTAACATCTGGAGACATTCTGTTTTCCAGGGGTTGTAGCCCAAACTGAGTCTGAAAAAAACAACGATCTCCACAGACTATATAGTGCCGCTTTAAAAATCTGAGATTATTCGGCACAAAGCTTTTTATATTGCTATTATTTCTGCTTCGTAATTGGAACAGGTTTCTCCACAAGGGCCATAAATGTAGGGGTGATCTTCTTGGTGCAGGTTATTATATTTAATTACAGCGACATATCCAGCATTGATGGTAGCCCCGGTGGCAGATCTATATGTGCATACTTGGATGATTTGGGGATATGAGTTTATAGCTTCCAAAGCGATAGTTTTCAGCGAAGATCGTAGGATGTTCCTGTCAGCAGATTGGTCGGCGAGTACAGTTCTTACTGTGAGGATAGTCGCCTGCCGGCAAGGTGGTTCATCGTTGATGATCGCCATTAGCCTTCTACCCTCTGGCAGGTGGTGTTTATCGATATTGTTTTGCGCCGTTTTTTAGGAAAGATGTCTTTTTTATTCTATGCTTTTAAGTGCCAATGTTCTACCATTTTCCAAATCTCCTCCGTAGTGTCCAATCTTAAGTATCTTTCACGCATTTCCACGACAGAGCGTTCTCGTCTTAGGTTTAGAGGTTCGGTCTTAGAGTTAATTGCACATGTATCTTTCGGCGTTGTTTTCACGGCAGCACTTATTAATCGCAGAGCGTGATTTTGTACTCTGTTCAGCTTGTGTAAGTGGCTTTTTCTTGCAATGGCTTGGACGGGGAGTGAATAGTCAATCACTAAGCGGACATATTCAATGTATAACTGGCGAAGTGAATCTTGACCCCCCCCCCTCCCCCTCCCCCCTCCACAAGTAGAGAGGTGCTTGATGAGTCTGAGCGTTGTGTATGCGTTTTTCAATCAGTTTGTCTATATCGGATTTCAAAATGAGTCTACGGTCAAGCTCGACTCCGAGTTATCTCGGGGTTTTGTCATATGTTAATTTCACTCTGTTCATTTTGACATTGATATTTTCCTCTTTAATTAAGATGAACAAGCTGAACACAGTTTTCTCTACATTAATTTCAAGCTTCCAAAACTGGCAATATATAGAGATGGTTGTCAGATTCATGTTAATATTTTTGGTGAAGGGTTTCAGATGTTTTCCTTTTGACCAAATGACCAGGTCATCCGCAAAGAGAGCCTTTTGACATGTTATGACATCTGGTAGGTCTTTTAGGTACACAAGGAATAATGTACAACTTAGAGCAGATCCCTGTGGCAGTCCTTCTTCCGGGGTCCTTTGTTTGGATGTTGATCCGCTGAATGTTGTTCGGATTGTTTTGTTATGAAAGAAACCTTTCAGCCAGCTGTACATTCACTCTGCTATTCCCATTTTTTGCATCTTGAAGAGGATGTCAGTTCTCTAGACTCCATCGTAGGCTTGTCTAAGGTCAATGAATGTTGCCAGCATATTGTTTTTCTTCTGGAAAGCATCACCTATCTCTTGGATGAATCTTATTAGCCATTCCATTGTATGTTTCTTTCTTCTGAATCCTGATGGTTTGTATTAAGAATCTTAAAGCTTTCTAGCCACCAATTTAACCTTTTATTTATCATCCTTTCAGCGACCTTGCCTAGGTTTGAAGTCAGGGAGATCGGACGATAACTAAAAAAGTAAAGAAAGAGACAAAAATGCATTTCACCCGTGAAGTGGGAATGAATTAGTGAAGCCCAGAGCAAATACCACTCGACGGTGGGTTCTGCAGCTACACCTATCGCGCTCCACCTGCTCCTCACCCCTTTTGTCTGGGCCCTCTTCAAGGACCTGTTCGGCTTGAGTGAACCTGCCAGGCGTAAAACTCCCGCCGACATAGCTCCTTGGATCATTAGGGTGCACAAGCTCTCCAACCTCGGCAAGGTAGGCTTAATTATGGAGAGGAACCTGTTAGATAAACCTCGGCAGACAACCAATGATGACAGGAATTAAGAAGAGATGGTGTCGCTGGAAGAGAACACGACATTATGAACGAATTATATCGATGTAGCCTTTTAGTGTGAATTGAAACAATCGGGGAAAGAGAATAACAGGGGAACTAACAATTTTGTGACAAAAAAAAAACAAATTAAGAGAAAGCTTAAACATTGTTCCTCTTCTGCGTTCGTGTTCAATCTCCCGCTACCGAACACATAATTAACAGGGATTTGAAATTAGTAGGGTGTAATCCGGAGAACGGAATGCATTGTGTCGATAGTTTACAGCTTGACTGCGATATGTGCACCTTTCGGCCTGGCACATCCGCCATCGGCAGAGTTAAGTCATTTGCAGTGGTATGGGCTATTCTCTATACAAATAAATGGAGAAAAAATATCTAGGAACCTACCTTTCCAGTATCGACATTGCTGCATTCCCGGAAAACCATACGGGCTCAGCCAGTCTTAGCAAATAGCAAGCAGCGTGGAAACTGATATTCCTCCCTGCTCGAGCCACGAGTGATTCCAAAATTCTGCACTCTGTGGATTGTCGGTTCATCAACTGCAGCTGAATGTTCTAGCCACAGACACATTCCTGACCACTTCCTGGTAATGACTACCAACTCAAACTGTATCGCATTACCGTTTTACATCATATCCTGCCTTTTTGTTTTGAGTTTTTAATTGCTTTCATTTGTTCTTTGTTCCTGGCGAAGGTCGTGTGGCCGTAAATTGCGTGGTGTTTTGCTTATGTCCCGAGGCAGTCCTTGAACCACTCACTACCTGTACATTAGTTGTGGTACTTGCATATTAATGCACCCCAAGCAAATGCAATTAACATTTTTCACTTCGAATTTAAGTTATTGACGGCACACGATATTCTAGTTGTATCTGTTGCGGGGTGACAAACATCCCGCGAGAACATGCGAGAGTTTCTTGAATTTGTCAACGTTAGTACATTAGAAGGAAAGTAGTACCCAGTTTCTACAGCAGCGTGGCATTATCCATGCTGTCAGATGATGTAATAACAGCCATGTTATCTAACCCTAACACTAAACTTACCGCTAACTATAACCATAACCTTACCCTAAACCTAACCATAATTCTAACCCTAAACCTAATCCTAAACCTAACCCGAACCATAACCCTATCCCTTCGGAACACTGAATATAACCATCTTTTATACACGTCTACCTCAATCTTAGTCTACTTATTTATTTAAAATACATTTTATCGGCCTGTACTTCCCTTAACCCGAAATGGAATGTCCCGTTACGTACGATGGGAACCCAGGGAACTGTGTTTGGGGTAAAATATGATGCAAGTTCCTGTTTTTAAAAATAGACTTTTGACCTTCAGGAACGCCGCAGTTTCGATCTATTTATTTATACGTTTGTCTTAATGAGAATTAAATAGAGCAATCAAATTGCAAAATTTCATCCAGATCTATTTTAAGAAATGAGTAATAATCGTGAGTGCCTTCACACTACTAAATGTTATTGTGGCCGCTGGTAGAACGAAACAAGCCTACGGGAGACCCTCTAAAAACACCGCTTAGAGAATTACCTTAACATTTATACAGTTGACTTTCCCATGCGCCAGCTGGGCTGACATGTTGACAAAAGATGTTTCACGTTTTTATAAAGCGGGGTATCTTGTTTAGTAACTAGGAGAAGCGTACGTTGCCGTGTATCAAATATTAACTTTGCTTCCCCAAGATACGCTCAAACGGATATAGCAAACATTACATTTTCATTTTTTTTCTTCTTTTTCTTCATCTTTCCCTTGAGAGTTCGTTTTTGAAAAAGGGCACTTTGACGTTGTGTCATAACTTAGAGCGATGCTGCAAACGCTTCGCCATTAGATCTTTGCACTTTCTTATTCAGCATAGTATTTTTAGGACCGGATTCACTTCTCTCTTTTATATTCTCTTAGCCGAGCTGCATGGTTGCAGTTTGTTTCCAGGGCCGATACTTGGAGCTGGAATAGGGTCTTGGTCAGCTATGGTTTGCAGACCCCGATGCAAGCAGCCAGCTATGAGTCGCTGACTTTTGTCAACTCATTCACTGCTTCCCCTTCGACCCCAAACAAAGTACTGACAACAATAGAACAGTTGGGTATTTAAGCTCTCTGAACAAAATAGAAACAGATAACAGAAAAGAAAGATAATTAATAACACTGCTATTGACCTCATCACTCCAAATGATGGAGCTCAGATCCAACGCTACATTTGCTTTTCCATAGTCAGCCTTTAGATGATCTTGAATCCATTTTTCAGAATGGTTTCAATGGCAATGGTTTTTACATGATGCATTTTGCTAGCCCCATGCACAACCTTCCATAGTCGATTCTTGCACATGTTAAACACTGGAACCATTTGAGTATCGGGCGAGTCCATTGAGGAACGATCATCACTTCGAGAGGATGGCGGAGTTGTCGAAAGTCTTCAACGCTAACAAAGCTCTCAATCTAGGCTCAGTCTCAAAATTTAAAGCGAACCTTAGCTGATGATGCAAGTGCTATTATTATCAACATCCACACACGTAAAGTGACACTTTGAAAATTGTGTCTATTCCTTAGTCGTATAACTTCCATCTTGATATTTGATGACAAGACGTGTGGCTACTTTAGGAGAGTGATAGTAAATCATTATGTTTACCAGCTCTTGGTTACATATTGTCAGAATGAAATGCGGAATACCAGGCAGAAATCACAATGTTTCAACACTGGACAAAA
The DNA here is from genome assembly GCA_036924085.1 of Ariolimax columbianus. Lineage (NCBI taxonomy): Eukaryota > Metazoa > Mollusca > Gastropoda > Stylommatophora > Arionidae > Ariolimax > Ariolimax columbianus. The sequence continues at coordinate 52,030,422 of JAVGWX010000004.1, forward strand.
ATCACATTGTGTCAACACTAGACAGAAATCACATTGTGAACACCGTCTGACAGCCGGTAGATCTTTGCTTGACTTAGACACTCGGATTCCCCTCGTCCGTACCAGCCTTAATTTACCACAAGAGAGAGATTAGTAAAAGTACTAGACAAGCGAGACACCCCATAAAATCTGTCACAACTGAGCAAGTCTTTCGTTATTCAACACTTCAGACTATGGAAGAAAATTCCGATTTTGATCCAGGCAAATGTATATACATAATTATGTTCTAACCTTAATATCATCAAGCATAGACCACCCTGTCCTTCTCTCGCAGACAGACACCGAACAGTGGCAATGCCACTTCAAGACCGTGGGCATGAAAGGAATATGTCGAAACTAGGAGGCATCGAGTTGCAAACAAAGAATGTTTGTTCGTGACGCCCATAAGAAAACATATATTTATCTACACTTAAGTAACATCTATAACGAACCTTACCAACATGCCATACATATTGCATGTTTCCTAACGGTTTGGGCATATCATAAGGAGGATCTGGATGTTGTACTGAGTGTCCTTCAATGCTCACTGGAATCAGAGGTGGATCTGTTATATGTTTCGTGATGCTTCGGCATCGCCTCAGTAGTGTAAGGTTTGGCCGAATAGGAAGTCGTTGCCAAGGGACGCGGATTGCTGTGTTAATAACAATCTACTTAGAGACTTCTTTCGCGTCTCCCATTGTATTATTTTTTAAATATTTTGTTTAAACGTTATTTCGCCTTTGCCTTATTTATCTATTCTCCAAGGCGGCGTGCAATGCACAATGGTTATATTTTGCGCCTGTCGGCCAGTTCATCCGATTTCGGCATTCATTTTATGTAAAGACCTGCTTCCTCCTGTATTTTCCTAGGGTTTGCTTCCCCGGGGTACCAACCGGTGCTGGAGTTGGGGAGCGAACCCAGCACCTTCTGGTTGTGAGCCATGTCTGGTCCCCTCCATTGTATATAATATGCCCGTTATCAAAATAGTCAAACAAAGAGCTGAACTAGATAGCCTCTAGCATCTTGCCCCGCTAATGCTAGGATTATGTGTAGTCCACATAGGCCACTGAGTATCGTATGTACTATACTATCTATACACCTGGCCTGTACATCTGTTTCCCAGCATTGAATTGCATCTAACGCCTACAGATGAGGGCAATCGTGTTGTAGGTACATACCTGAGAGATGGAAACATTTACTCAGGCTGCACCGGTGCTTGCATACCTTCGAGTTCAGACTCGAGTGGTTTCAATTATTGTTCTTCACTTAAGTTGTATGTAATGTCAGTACTCCCTCGAGTGGTACCCGCTGTGAAAGAAATATGATAATTCTAGCGTTCAATGTATGTAGTAAAGGGCGACTAAAGAGGGTTGCGTTTAAGACTGGTAACCTTTTTATATAAAAGATATTGTACTGTAGTCCGCCATAGGTATTCTACCCATATAAGATCGGACAGACTTTATGTTGTTACTGTTCATGTTGTTGTTGAATTCTCACGATGATTAAATTTACATTTGTTCGTCCTGAAAAGGGCATTACGAGGCGGGTTGCAGTAACTTTCCTCACATACCGAACGTACTGATGAAGGCAGTTGTACAATGCATGGTTATATATGTGTGTCAAAAACTCATTCTAGGACCACGTCAATCCTGACCTCTTTAACCAGACGTTCATAAAATATCCCTGTTTCCATGAAGAACTGCATGGAAGTGAGATGGTGTCTTCGTCAGTATATTTTCCCTTACCCTGACTAACATTGTATGATCAGTAAGATCTGCCCAACCAGACGTTAAGTCTCCTTTTCTCGAAGACTTCCAGCAGAATGACCACCTGCAGTGAATATGTGTGTTTGACATTGAAAAAGATAGGTGAATAATTGCACAATATTTGTAACATGTATACTTCAAAATGAATCAGCTACAGTTGTCTCCTATGCTTTACATTCGAGCTAAAAGACAAATGATTATGGCTATTATTGCAAGTATTAATAATACTACGTGTGAGATATATAGAGAAACGATTAAAGTATCTACTTACTAGCGAGTGCACTCCAGATTACGTTATTGGGGAGTCCACTCCACTCGAGATTGTACTATTGCCAAGTCCACTCGAGATTGTACTATTTGGGAGTCCACTTGAGATTGTACTATTGGCAAGTCCACTCGAGATAGTACTATTGGGGAGTCCATTCGAGTTTGTACTATTGGCAAGTCCATTCGAGATTGTACTATTGGCAAGTCCACTCGAGATTGTACTATTGGGGAGTCCACTCGAGATTGTACTATTGGCAAGTCCACTCGAGATTGTACTTTTGGCAAGTCCATTCGAGATTGTACCATTGACGAGTCCACTCGAGATTGCATTATCAACGAGTCCACTTGAGAATGTACCATTGGGGAGTCCACTCGACTCGAGATTTTACTATTGACTAGTCCGTTCGAAGTCGTACTATTAATGAGTACCCAGCCGCAAGACTATCAGCCTAAACAACTGAAAGTAATTCAGGATATAAGCACAACGAATAAGATGAGGCATAGCACAATGAAATTACCAGTACCTATTACCCAACAGAAGTGTATGCTACATTTAACCAATCTTCATGTGTGTGATTCTTAACCCGGACTGGCTTTTGTGTGGCACAAATCAGCTCCTTCTAAACTTCGAAAATTTCCCAAGTTGAAATGGAGCCTTGCCAATTGTGCTACAATGGGCATTCTTTTAGAATTGTACGTCTTTTTATATGTACCGTAAACCAGTACACTGCCAGCAGTAGCAAGGTGGAAAGGTTATTAAGCTGGCCAATTGACTGTATGACAGTCTTGAATTGCTTGGAGAACAATTATTGGTAAAATAGTGAGCAGCTTGGATCTGTATGTATGATTGTTTATTTGTCTCTCTAAACTATTGCAACTATAGTTTCTCTGTCTGTCCGTCTGTCAGTCTGCCTGCCTGACTGTCTGTCTGTCTGTCTGCCTGCCTGTCTGACTAGTCTGCCCGCCCGCCCGCCCGCCCGCCTATCCGTCCGCCTGCCTGCCCGTCCGTCCGTCCGTTTGTCCGTCTTGTCTGTCTTGCATACCTATCTGTCTGTCTAATTGTCTGTCTATCTATCTATCTAACTATCCCACTGTCTGGCTGTCTGTCTGTATATCTATCTATCTCACTGTCTGTCTGTCCCACGTTATATCTGTATGCCTGTCTAAATGTATGTCTAATTGTCTGTCATCTATCTAGCGCAGTGGTTAGCGCTCTGGCTTCGCATTTGAGTGGTCATGGGTTCATTCCCCAGTTGAGGCGGTAGTGTTTTTTCAGACCGCAATGGCTGCCGGATCGACCCAGCCTTACCGCAATGGCTGCCGGATCGACCCAGCCTTAAATGGGTACCGGTTCAGTCCGGGAAGTAAAAGCTGCGAGGGAGAGGAGATGGCTACCGCCCTCATATAGCCGAGCCTTTGAAATGTGAGATCGCTAACACCTCACACCCCTACGGCAGTAATGCTATGGGTTACTTTACTTTGCTATCTATGTCACTGTCTGTCTATCTCACTGTCTGTCTATCTCACTGTTTATCTCTCTTTCTGTCTGTCTAACTTACTATGTGTATGACTATTTGTCTGTCTGTCATCATATCTTACTGCTGCATGTATATCCTCAGTTTTCTAATATAATATAACATAATCTATTGTAAATTAGTCTAAAATTATCGAATCTATCTAGATGTCTGCCTGACTATCTGTGTATAATTATGTTTGTCTTTAATAGCCTGAAAGTGGAAAAAAACAATAGTTAGTGACACCGTAACCTGCCAGGCGTGTTATAAGGGACGACTAAAGAATGCTGAACATGGACCGGGCAACCGTGTCACACAAAGCCAAAAAGCTAGAACATAAAGACATGATGACTTGTACAGCGTTTGTTAATGCATTGTGGGTAAATTGGGACGTGATTATATGTCGTTGATGCAAGACATTTTGTATCTGTAGGTTTTGAGTTATGTGATCTTTTAGCTTTCTTGATATTGTTCCTATATTTAACTGATTTAGCTTTGAGAACGACGATCTGTCTTGTCTGCAGACATCAATAATTGCTCGTCTTTAATGCGTCTTGCTGACACAGAATGCAAACAACTTTGATCTTTGCTATTGTTTTTCTTGCATCGTGTGAAGGATCTTGATCTTGATGACCCGTTCCTCAGCTGCGAGTCCCAAATTCGTCTCTAGCGGACCCTGTATTGGTCCACGGAAGTCCAGTGCGTGGTAAGTGCTCCTCTAAAGGCATCTCGGACGTTGCAGCGTATAGCAAGGGAGTCTGACCAACGCATTGGAGGTCTTCTCCGCGGTCTCTTCTTACCTCGGGGGGCACCAGACTGCTGTCCATCGTTTCGTCGCAAAATGTGACCTGCCCATCTATGTTTTGCATTGTCTGCAAGGAGTACCGCATTTTTCACCAGTGACAACCGTCTTATGTCAGAATTGTGGAGACCTTGTATACTTTGGTTCCGGAGAGTGATTCCAACCAAGCGTCTCATAAGGGAGGCTTGGGTAACTTTCAATTTGTCCCCTAGTGATTTTGTTAGTCTCCACGTCTCGGCACCGTAGCACATCACATGGAGTACAGTGACATTGAAGAGGGAGGCTCGTATGTCTTGGTCATGACAACCGTCCAGGATCGTGATATTACAAGACGAGTAGGCTGCCCTACCCCCGCGGCGACGTCTTGTCAGTTCAGGTTCCTAGTTCTTCTCTATAATGAGCAGACGTCCAAGATAAATGTACTCGTTGACATCCTGTAATCGTACCTCGCCAAGGAAGACTGAATCGCACTTTGGTCTTCGAGACATTCATCTCCAGATCCGCTTTCTTGCCCTCTCCATCGACTAGCTGCATCATATGGTTGGCTTCTGCTGCGGACTCTGTGATGAGCACTATGTGGTTATGGTTATTGCGTTGTTGGACGTATGTTAGCTTTTAGGAAGGCTACTCAGACACTCAACATATCTGGCAACATAAGGTACCGACCATAGCAGACTCTGCTGTCGTGGATGCAGCTCTCGATACTTCTCTGTACTATGCCACATCTTAATTATGGGGTGAACTGGCCGGTTCAATCCAGAACAGTAATACATGTAGGCATTAAACAGATGGGTCGACTGAAGCGTGGAGATGACGAGAGTTGAATCCGTTACCGTTTTATAAAACTTTACCTTTATGCTAATCAGACTATCCTATCTTGAACCCTAAATGTATTATAGCACAAGAAGAAGAAGATTTCCAACTGCCGAGGGATTTTTAAAGTGCACGAGACTGCACAAGGGCGTGAGATCTATACCACCCAGTGATCCGGGAAAGTCCACGAGAAAAGATTCCTGTCTCCATCGGGATTTGAGTCGTGACCTCCAGTACCCGAGGCCTACGTCTTACTTCAAGACCATTCAGTCTCCATTATTCACTACTGATACCACTCGGTCTATATTCGCTACTGATACCACTCGGTGTATATTCGCTACTGATACCAATCCTGTCATATTCGCTACTAATACCACTTGTGTTATATTCGCTACTGATACCATACCTGTCATATTCGCTACTGATACCATACCTGTCATATTCGCTACTGATACCATACCTGCCATATTCGCTACTGATACCATACCTGTCATATTCTCTACTGATACCATACCTGTCATATTCGCTACTGATACCATACCTGTCATATTCGCCATTGATACCATACCTGTCATATTCGCTACTGATACCATACCTGTCATATTCTCTACTGATACCACTCGGTCTATATTCTCTACTGATACCACTCGGTCTATATTCTCTACTGATACCACTCGGTCTATATTCGCGATTGAAACCACCCGGGTCATTTTCGCTGCTGGTACCATTCAGGTAATATTCGCTTCACGCTAAAGGGCTGCTCTATTTAAATCGGCTCTATGTGGTCGTCACTGTAATTAGCTCGTTACAGAAAGCCTTTTCATAGGCACTTGTGAACTTGGAAATACAGTTTCTATAGGATTATGTTCTACGTGATAATGCTGCTTATCCTATCCAAAGTTTGAGTATACCCATGTGTAAATTGGTACTTGACATTCCGAGTTAAAACGGGTAGGGAATTAAATTAGACAACTGGTTAGCACAACTCACACATGTTAGCATGTCAGTAAAGAAAAGTCACTGACACTCCACACTCACCGACAAGATTTGCCAGATCGTAATATCCCTAGAGATTATTGCACCAAATTCAAAATACAATATCGTAGTAATGGAGAAAATACCTTTAAATCATCAATAAAACAGAAGCTTAAAAGTATGTAAGAAAAAATAAACTATTTACGAAAATCTTTCCATTAAAAAAAAGCCAGAAGAATTAAGAAGTCTTACTTCAGCTGTCTCAAAGATATTATAAACTTTTATAATATCGTGTCACTTTAACAAAGTTTTTATCCCTGTGTCCTTTATATTTGTGTCTCGGAACATAAACGTTGTAGGACTACTCACATCTCCCTTATTAAATATTAATATATTATTACTGTGCCAGAAAATATTCACTGGGGCAATACATCTGGTGGTGAGGATTACGTGGAGTATTGACATGTATTTTCAAACAGAGAAATAATTCAAAGTATGCTTATTATACATGTGTACAATAAATCGCATTCTGTTAGTGCTGACAGTTCTTGCAGAGATATTTCAGTATTGTCTGGCGCCGCTAGAGTATTCCATTTCAGAAAAAATGTTCCGTTCCTCTAACAATGCAAAACATGACCTTTCATTTTCAAAATGCGAAATGTATTATTCTTTTATTTCGTGTCTTTTCACCCACGTTGTTGGATCACTGGGCTAATCTAGTATCCAAAAGTAAATGGAAACTGTGTATGAGAAGACAGGAATACTTAATTAAAACCAACTTTGTTTCGTTTGTTTTTTTCCTGGCGAGTTGCGCTTGATTAAATGTAATTTCATCCAAGAGTGGCTTTCCTGCACTGGTGTCCACTTATATCAGTTTCTTAATTAAACTCCGAAACCATTTCTCTGTTCGATTTAGAACTATAATTGTTTCTGTTATAATATTATTATTTGTTACTAATATTATTCGTTGTCATTATTAATGGTGTTCTTATTGTTGTTCATTATTATTATTATTGATATTATTATTAGCGTTAGTCATTTTGATGTTTCTAGTTGTGTTACTATTGATACAATTTAGCCTTTACGTTACTATCTTAGTTTTCTACCTTCCTGTCCCTAGAAGCAACCACCCGATGCTGTCGCTATGCACCTTCTCCTGTTTTGGGCCGTCCTCTTGGTATTCCCGTTGATTTCTGCTGTTTCTCTTTGTTAGGTGTTATTTTACATTCTCACTATTCTGTGCCTCAGTGGGTTCCATTTCAGCTCATGACTAGTTCTATTTTTGTGAGTCTACTAGGGGACGTTTCCAATCAATCCACACTTTGTCAATTTAATCTGCAAGCGTAATTGCTATTTTTGATTTTGCAGTGAAAGTAGTTCAATTTCAACCAGAGCATTTATTTGTTACGTTTTGAACAATCTGGAACATGAACTAACAAGATGACATCGCACGAGCTGGGCAGCCTTCTTGTCCATTAACATCGTATGGCTGTGTACCAGAGCCGGTTGATTTGATGGAGCTCTGTCGCAGACGGTAAACGGGTCTGCTCTATTCTATTTCACTGTGCACTCACTCTTATCTAATTTAAGAAAACACTAAATCTAAGCACAATATAACATATTGTTTATTAAAGTGTCACTGCCAACTATAACTTCTCTAATAACTTAAATTATTTCTCTCATACGATTATCTAAAACACTCCCACCGCTAAAACCTAACCTTATCAATACTGTTATTTCGCGGTTCTTTCTCCTCATATATTCTGGTCTACTGTGATCGAACTTAGTTGCGGATTGCCGTTGATGTTGAAGCTCGTAGGTTCTGAACATAGGTATGACGTCTGTGGTCTTGTACCTCTTGTCGGTTGTAGATTAAAGTGGTCTCGACGTGGACAGGATAGATTGCGTCAAATATGATCCCTGGGATCACTGTAAAACTGCCTGTAAAACTGCATTTAGCTGCGACTGACAACTTACATTCATGTGATCAAGTCGATGTCGACGTGATTAGTGGGACTGCATCAATATGATGAATGGGATGAATTGGAATTACGACCACTACATAATATGAGGGTAGTTACCTTGCTTGCTGAGTGTCTATCTAAAGTGCCTCTGTCCGTCGCTTAAATCTCAACTCAAATCTGCCTCAACTGCATATCTTCGTCGCATTATATATAAATGACATAGGCTAAAGTGAATATGGGGCCGGCAGCTTCGCAACTGAAAGTCGATCAAGAGATAGGGAGAAGACGTTGGGGAAGTATTACTCATAGTTTGTGTGAAGGGGAGTCGCAGGTTTTGAATATGAAAGTAAAAGTGTATCACGTAGTGGGAAAAAAACAAGAAAAAAAACTAGTAAAAGTTGATTAAGGTTGAGCTTAATCAAAATTAAAAAATGGGTATGCTCAGATACCGCACCGAGACGAGAACACAAACAAAACCTACGTTACGACCAATAGGCCTTCATCAGGGACAACAACACTGAACTAACAAATCAACATATAAGACAAAAAGGGTCAACTCATCTGTTTCAGGTAGGAGACGCTTTCTGTCTAAGCGACCGGTTATGCCAAGTACTCGATAGAAACTGAAATAGGAGCGGTCAAACAAAAAGTGGCGGAATATGCCTGATAAGCCAAGCGTGGCCAAATATTGGTCCAGATAGGAGAAATATGAGAAGGCAATATAAGCCGGGATGGCGTGATATTGATATAAGAGAGGTGGGAAGAGAACTGATGGAAGAATAGGGGAGGCGGGGGGGGGGGGGGGGGGAGGAAGACAAATAGATGGGAACCAGTGTGAGGGTTTAAGAAAAAGTATGGAAGATATTAATACCATGTGGTTGGAGACAGCCCATACTCAAGATAAGTCTGTTCTCAAGGGCGAATCGATGACGATCGTCAGAGAAGCACGAAACTAGACCAGTGACACTGACGTCAGCCATACCCCGGTGCTCAGGACCATTGAAGTGGCTGGCAATTGGGGAACCAGTGCGGTTGCGGATGTCGTTGAGGTTTTGGCGGAAACGCTCCCGTAGTTCAATGCCAGTTTCCCCAATGTAAGTCATACCACACTGGCGGCAGATGATGGAATAGATGAGGTTACGAGATGTGCATGTGAACCCCTCTTTGATGAAGAATTCAGCCTTAGGAAAGGTAATGGAGCGAGAAAGGATGACATGAGGGCAGGTAACACAGCCACGTGAATTTTTGCACCACCTGGTGCCTGGGAGGCTGTGAGGGCTGGTGTGTAGGCGACTACTGACCAGCAAGTCCCCCAGGTTCCTGTATGAACTTCGTCTAAGAGAATCACTGCACCTTTGCCGTGACAAAAGAATTCTCTACCACCACACTAATCAGACACAAAGGCCGTTCAAAACACACTTGACCTAGGGAGATTGAGACAAAAACATTTGGCAGGGGTGGGACGAGGGTGGGTGGGTTGGGGGTTGGGGGGGGCGTGGCAAATATTGGAGATGTCTCTGTTGCTTATGCATCTATGACTTTTCTAATCTGCAGTCATTTCTGCCTTTGTCTCTCTCTTTCTTTCTGTCACCCACACACACTTTCACTCTCTCTCTCTATCTCTCTCTCTCTATCTCTCTCTCTCTCTCTCTTTCTGTCTGCTTCTACATCTGTCACTTTCCTAATCCTCTGTCGTGTCTGCCTTTATCCCCCCCTCTCTCTCTCTCTCTCTCTCTCTCTCTCTCTCTCATTCTTTCTCTCTCTTTCTCTCTGTCCTTCTGTCTTTTTTTTTCTATGTCTCTATATATCCCCGTTTCTCTCAATGTCATTATCTCCTTACGTAACTATCTCTGCATGTCTACATCTCTCTCTCTCTCTGTATGCCTCTGCTTCTGCCTTTCACTCCCTTTGTGTATTTCTCTTCCTGCATCTTTCAATTTTTCTCAGTTCTCAAACATGTCTCTCTCTTCTTCTCATGCCTTCTCTATATTAATGTATGTCTATCATTCTCCATACCTCTTTATTAGTTTATAATTATTCCTTTTTGTCATCCTGTATCCGCCACTCTCTGCCTGTCCCCATCATCAACTCTCTCATTCAGCCTCTCCTCTGTATATTTGCCTCATTTCCCCCCCCCCCACCTCTTTTCCCTAATTAACACACGCAGGTTAGTTATCCATTCCACTAAAGTGAACTTGTCTCTTTCTTCTCCAACTTCTTCATTATTTTATCGACACCCGAGCAGAGGACACAGCATCCGTCATATCTGTGATCTGAAGGGCAAATTAGTGGAGCTGGGCCAAGGGGAATGAATCACCATACGCGCTCTAATAGCGCCCCTGAAGAGTAGCCATCCGTCACTTGTACACCTGCTTTCTCTCCCTTTAGTGGACTACACTTGTCCAGGGACTTGGATTTCTTGTGCGTACTATACTCTTTATTTTCTCCTCTGGTTACTAATTCTCCTGGTCTTTGTCTTCTACGTCAATTTCTTCTTCGTCGTTCCTTCTGAAAATAAAAAATGTCGGACGCAATGCTGAAGTTTCCATCAAAGCTGCTATATATGTGCATTTCGGCTCAATTTAATTTGGTTTAGGGAGGCATACTTTTTGAACCGGTTTTGTCTTCATTCTCCATTTCATATTCTGTAGGTGAGAAGAATAATCAGGGTCAGGTGAAGAATGTTGAAATAAACACCGTATGCCCTCCGTCGTACACAAGGAAACTGGTTGTGTTACAGCGGTCGGGTCAATAAGGTGGGAAACGAGACAGTGGTAAGATTACTGAGAAGCGTCGTATTGCACTACAACCGTGAACTTTGGTTTGCCTTCTTAAGTACGCATCTGGTTGCAATAATAGTCACTGTAACTCGTTATCAATAAGTTAATTCATCACAAGTAGCACTGATGCGACCTGTTTCCAGGACCGGCACTTGCATTGCCAACGGAAATAGTGGGGGCAGGGTCAGATAATGCTTTGGGATTATGATGCAGAGCAGTGTATGAGCTGCAGTGGTCTGCCAACCAAAGCTGACTGTGAGCGTCAACGAACCAGAACTACCAAGACCCTTCATCACATACACACGGTGATCCTAGATAACAGGCTAAAGCAGAGCAGACTGGCTGCGGAGAAGGGATCGAAAAGGGAAGGTTAATCCGGTACACAAATAAGCCTGTTGAAGTCGAATGTGTCGAACAGAAAGCTGCAAATGTCGCAGTCAAGATGTAAATTAAGACACATCGCATTCTGGTCCCTGGACAACATCCTACTACTCGCAATGCCCTTCTCAGGGATTGGTAGCGGGAGTGGGAGAACGGCCAGGGATTGGTAGCGGGAGGTTGAGAACGGTCAGGGATTGGTAGCGGGAGTGGGAGAACGGTCAGGGATTGGTAGCGGGAGTGTGAGAACGGTCAGGGATTGGTAGCGGGAGTGTGAGAACGGTCAGGGATTGGTAGCGGGAGTGTGAGAACGGTCAGGGATTGGTAGCGGGAGTATGAGAACGGTCAGGGATTGGTAGCGGGAGTGTGAGAACGGTCAGGGATTGGTAGCGGGAGTGGGAGAACGGTCAGGGATTGGTAGCGGGAGTGGGAGAAAGGTCAGGGATTGGTAGCGGGAGTGTGAGAACGGTCAGGGATTGGTAGCGGGAGTGGGAGAACGGTCAGGGATTGGTAGCGGGAGTGTGAGAACGGTCAGGGATTGGTAGCGGGAGTGTGAGAACGGTCAGGGATTGGTAGCGGGAGTGTGAGAATGGTCAGGGATTGGTAGTGGGAGTGAGAGAACGGTCAGGGATTGGTAGCGGGAGTGTGAGAATGGTCAGGGATTGGTAGTGGGAGTGAGAGAACGGTCAGGGATTGGTAGCGGGAGTGTGAGAATGGTCAGGGATTGGTAGTGGGAGTGAGAGAACGGTCAGGGATTGGTAGCGGGAGTGTGAGAACGGTCAGGGATTGGTAGCGGGAGTGAGAGAACGGTCAGGGATTGGTAGCGGGAGTGGGAGAACGGTCAGGGATTGGTAGCGGGAGTGGGAGAACTGTAAGGGCTTGTTATCGGGAGTTGAACTGACGACGAAGGAGAAGTTCATGCATTAAAGAACAAAAATAAGTATTTTAAGATCAAGTGGATTAGAATGAATTCTATAGAGTCTTCTGTATCAGTATACATATGTTTAGTATAACAAAACATAATATAACAACTATATCACTGGCGGAACAAAATGACATTACTTACGTCAGCGTGATAAACGATAACAAACAAAGTCTTAAGTGTTGCTATGAGTGTTATCATATTAGGAAATATTTGTTACCTGAAATCATTTTTGAGCACGTGTTATAATAACTAAACTGAATTCAAACAAACTAAATTATACTAATATCTTCTTCTTCTTCTTCGTACGCTGTCAGCCGTCAACTTGTATTTGTTCGAAGAAAGCAGCTGTCATCTTGAGGCTGTCGACACTGCCATAGAGTTTGTCTAGTGTTGCCACTGATGATGGCCACATGTGCTTTCTGTGGTCCTCGTACGTCGGGCAATTTTGCAAAACATGTTCAGCGGTCATTTTCCCTGTGCCACACGAGCATTCGTCAGTACCACCTATCTTCAATTTATTGAAAAGATGGTACCTCAGTCTGTTGTGGTCTGTGCGGAGTCTGAATGCCACGACCTGCTCTCTTCTGTTCAACTGGTAGAAGGCATCCTTTTTTGTGTAGCCAGTGTGTTCTGTTCCCCATTGGGCCATGTATCTGGCCCTAATAAGCCTTTTGGACTCCTCGTATGTCACACTAGAATCTGGTTGTGGTAGTCTTACACATTCTTTTACCAGTCTGTCTGCCTCCTCGTTGCCTTGGATGTTACAGTGGGATGGAACCCACTGTACCACTACTCTTTTTGGTGCGGACTGCTGGCGTAGTTGATAGAGTACTGCTCTTAAATCATTAAGTTCAGTATTGTTCTGGCTTTTTAGTGCTGTAGCTACGGCCAGGGCAACTGTAAACAGGACTATCTGGCTTTCATTGCTTTCGCCTGTGAGCATTGCTTCTACTGCAGCCTTCAGTGCCTCTGCCGCCGCTATGAAATTGCTTGAGAATTTTCCAGTTGCCACTGACAGTGTTATTTTTCTACCATTTGGTAGGCTTAGGAATACCCCTGCCCCTCCATTATGTGTTGTGTTTGTTACAGAACCGTCGGTGTATACATGGGTCCAGTCCATGCTTGGGTAGTTTTCCGCTATGTACCTCAGGGTTATGTCTCTTCTTTCTTTTTCAGTCTGGCTGTTCTTGTTTCCAATACCTGGTATATTGTCTACCACCTCCGGAATGATATGCTGCTTCCATGTGGGTTTGCGTACAGTAGGGATGGGCTTTGGTGTTGTTTCGGTGTTCATAGGGTCTTCGCTCATTTTTGCTTTCGCTATTTCTGCACAGTTTCTCCGCTTTAGTTTCCCATTTCCAAATCTATTTACTTTCTGGTGCATTGAATGATATGTCAGTCTTCTGAGTTTATCTGCTTGCTGCTGGGCTCTGCAGTCTCTTATGTCGGTCATGCATTGCAGATTTGTAATCTTTTCAAGTTCTACAATTTAAATTCTAATAATATGAATTCATACAAACCTCAAAGATAAAGTATGTGGTAGCTCAAATCTTGTATGTGTTGCATCAATACCTATGCTGAAGTTTCAACCGCCAATCAAACTATACAATATGAAAATACAACTGGAGTTCAACAATTAAAGGAGTTTGCGTTTCCAGTAACCATAGCCTGCGTCACATTCCCAGTTAACCCCACTCCCCCCCCTTTCCCACCTTCCAACTCTTATTGTTGTGACTATCTATCTACCTATCTATCTATCTATCTATCTATCTATCTATCTATCTATCTATCTATCTATCTATCTATATATATATTTATCTTCTGTCCACCTATGTCGTTAGATGGCATTGGGAGGTGCAAACTTCTTTGTTTCATTTTTATTTTGGCAGATGAAAGTCCACTGGTGACCTGCTAGGTCAATCCCAGCATCTGTTAGTCCCTGGAACATACGATCGCCTGTTTTTTAGACTGATGGACGTGGAAGCGTAAATTAGAGCAAGGTAGACTCGCAGCCTGTCAGGCGCCGTCTAAGCCGCTCCGCTAACCACATAACCAAGACATGTTGCTATGGCCACACAGTCCCTTTTTTTGCGACAATCTCTGTGGGGCCAGAATCCCTAGATACATTTGAGTAGTTTTTTAACTTGAATTTTGCCCGAGCAGCGGCTGTTATTCCTCTCTATTCGATTTCAACTGCTAAGGTGTTTTTGTGTATGCCTCCAAAATAACGTCAAATTTTGTCTTGAAGATTACTATCCATAATGTACATCCAGATGCAACCGACCCAGGGCCGAGCTACTAGTCAAAGTATTTGGACTCAGGTATTTTGACCAATAGGACATGCGTTCAAAACGCCGGCAAGGCCGACGTTTTTTATTTAATCTGTCGGGGACACAATAACAAACAAACAAAAACTCAAAATAATAACTCTGTGACGGGTGCTATAGGAAAGGGCTTTTTTCCGGAACATTAAATATCAATGCGGTGATTTCAGCAATTTAAAGAAACGACACTGTGATAGTAAGTCAATGAATAAACAAAGATGGTCATGTTTATCATGGCAGACGACGAAGAGGCCGGTCCAAAAGGAGATGTGAGGACAGCATGGAAGAATGGACCGGTCTCCGACCGGAAGAGTCACGGACAGCGGCATCTGGCGGAGAGTGATGGCGTGGAGTTGTTAGGATGTCTTCATGTGTGCCCCAACGACCTCACCGGTTACGGGATGACCTGACCTGACGTGACCTGATCGCAAGATATGATAGCAACAGCATCAGGAAAGAGGATGTTTTGCGAATCATCCAAATTCTAACATTGACTTGCGCTTTAGTTAGATTGTAGTGAGGAAATGTGCTATTCTCAACCGCACTCTCTCGTCATGAGCTACCTTCAAACACTGACAGTACGTGCTATTCTCAACCGCACTCTCTCGTCATGAGCTACCTTCAAACACTGACAGTACGTGCTATTCTCAACCGCACTCTCTCGTCATGAGCTACCTTCAAACACTGACAGTACGTGCTATTCTCAACCGCACTCTCTCGTCATGAGCTACCTTCAAACACTGACAGTACGTGCTATTCTCAACCGCACTCTCTCGTCATGAGCTACCTTCAAACACTGACAGTACGTGCTATTCTCAACCGCACTCTCTCGTCATGAGCTACCTTCAAACACTGACAGTACGTGCTATTCTCAACCGCACTCTCTCGTCATGAGCTACCTTCAAACACTGACAGTACGTGCTATTCTCAACCGCACTCTCTCGTCATGAGCTACCTTCAAACACTGACAGTACGTGCTATTCTCAACCGCACTCTCTCGTCATGAGCTACCTTCAAACACTGACAGTACGTGCTATTCTCAACCGCACTCTCTCGTCATGAGCTACCTTCAAACACTGACAGTACGTGCTATTCTCAACCGCACTCTCTCGTCATGAGCTACCTTCAAACACTGACAGTACGTGCTATTCTCAACCGCACTCTCTCGTCATGAGCTACCTTCAAACACTGACAGTACGTGCTATTCTCAACCGCACTCTCTCGTCATGAGCTACCTTCAAACACTGACAGTACGTGCTATTCTCAACCGCACTCTCTCGTCATGAGCTACCTTCAAACACTGACAGTACGTGCTATTCTCAACCGCACTCTCTCGTCATGAGCTACCTTCAAACACTGACAGTACGTGCTATTCAAGACGACTGGTGATAGCACGGGATGCAGATGTTTTTTTTCGACTACACTTCTGGATGTCTGGGTTAGTGGCACATTAGATAAGAATGTCACAATTATTTCGAATGTTACCTGGACAGTGGCTAACAGCCTTATATTTTTAAAAGTCAATGTCCATGAGCACTTCTTCATACACAGCGCAAACTCGGGACCTCGGAGTTTTTTGTTGGTCTCCGATATGTCTAGATAGTAGGTGTCATTGCAGGATCTCAGAGATTAACGTCAGTCTTCTATAGGTCTAGACACTAGGTATCTCGCTTTGAGACATGAACGTTCTACACTTCTGGGATTCGAACAACCGGTTTCTTTCTTTGATTCGATCATTTCGCGGTGTTTGATATATAAATAGCGAGAAGGCAAAACGTTGCAAGAAAAGTATCATAAACTGAACACCGTCATACAGATCTTAATAGGCCAAACATTATTTGTTTTCTTATCTAGCATACATAATCATACAACTTTTCTTCACACATGAAATTAGAATTCTTCTTTAATTGTCCAAATATTTACTGATAATCTTCTATAGGTTATGGCTCTTCATAGCTTCCGATGTTTTATTTTCTTCCTCCGTGTTTGTTGATTTCAGCAGCTGTTTCGTGAGTTTTTGTCTTTAATATTAATCTCCCGCCTTAATCGTTTCTGGCAAATAATATTTTTCAGATTTGGACTCATTGTTAGATCACAAAATTGATCAAATTACAATATGGTAATGTGTGTACTAATTTAATTTCAGCCAATAGTGAACCTTTAACTCCTCCCCCATCTCCGCCACCCCACCATGATTCAGGTACAACATTTAAATCATTCACCCTTTCAGGGCTTGGCAGTGGGAGATTGAGAACGAAAGAAGAAGAAGAAATCCTTCAGACACCATTGGAAGAGTCGATCTGGCTACTGACTCTCTGAATGCCCTGCATCGAGACTGGAACCGGTAGAGGCTTGCACTGAAAACCAGAACCTTGGCGCGACTGGTTGAATTAATGTGAAACGTGAGGCAGCGACGAAGGAACACCACACGTCTGATTAACTAGCACATGACCGGAACGGTCAGTCATCACGTGCTAACAGAGAAACTGAGTATGGGATCTGAGCGCGTCAGTCATCGCGTGCTGGCAGACATACTGAGGATGAGATCTGAGCGCGTCAGTCATCGCGTGCTGGCAGACATACTGAGAATGAGATCTGAGCGCGTCAGTCATCACGTGCTGGCAGACATACTGAGGATGAGAACCTGAGCGCGTCAGTCATCACGTGCTGGCAGACATACTGAGGATGAGATCTGAGCGCGTATGGACTTTTCCAGAATTCGTTGAAGAGGATTCGAAGACTAACTAACTAACTAACTGACTGACTGACTGACTGACTGACTGACTGACTGAAAACTAAGCAACGAATTTAAACTACGTTTGTCACTCCTATCCTGCTGTATGGTCCTGGAAAGTAGACAGTTCCACAGGGTGACCAGAAGTTATTTGAAGCCTTCCACATTAGCATTCAGAGGCGAATTCTTACTATTAACTAATAGGACCGAAAGACGGACGTACCTCGAAAGCATAAATGACCACACTGAACCGTCGCCGTTTTGCCCTATTTGGAAACGTGTCTTGTCGAGGATGATCCCGCCATTCAGCTCTTACAGCAGGCTATGAACATCAAGAATATGAAACGAACCTCGCCGCCATGTTTCCTCTTACCCTGTCCACCCTCCCCTCCCACGCCACCGCCGTCCACGCACCACCTGGTTAGATCAAACCACAAGGGCGTCGTTCTCGTAACTTGTAATCTGGGACTCAACGACTCATCCAGCTCATGCACGTTTGGCGCAGCGAGCTCTCGCATAAGCGGTCTACCTCCTACCTAGCTACCCACTTACCTAATCACCTATCTACCTAATAACCTACCTACCTTACTTACCTACCTAGTTACCTACCTGCCTACCTACCTACCTTACAACCTACCTAATAACCTACCTATCTTACTTACCTACCTACTTATCTTCGAAGTCTGGTTTTTTATGATATCTTATTTTACTGATGGGAGCATATCATGATTTCGGCATCAATTTTACATCTGCGTTTTGAACCTATCCCACATGTGCTGTACCGCTGGTATACTGCCAGTCAAAAGTAATTACACTCGACCAGTTCGTTAGATTTCTTATCCTTCCTTGGTCTCCAGCGTTGCCAGAAAACGTATTCTATTTTGTATGGGCGTCACAGAATGTCAGTCAAAATATGATTAAGTTAAAAGTGCATTCATTTTGTAAATTTGTTGCCAGTTTTGGAAAGATCAGGTGTTGTCCAAATACGGTACTTAATTAAACAAGTAACACAATACAGATGTGCACAAACAAATAGGGTCCAAATAACAGGACGGTAACATTCTCAGCAACAATCTGATACGATCGACGGCCATGTTAGTGACAATGACATAGCAATGACAGAAAGAGGAAGAAAGTTTGCTCAAACATTCACGACCGGTTGGTCAAGGGAACTGTTGTTCGTATGGATAATCGTGGCGGTTAATGGCAGTGTTCGGTGGATAGTTAAAGCGTAGAATAGGGCGGGGTAGGCAGATATTAAGAGATAGGTCGATTGGGGGTGTGTTAGTTGAATTGGTGGAGATAGTGTATGACGTTATGAGACGTGGTAGTGTAATAACGAGTGAAATATGGCAGTGGAATTTAGTATGTCTAATAGAGAGTGAGATATGGCAGTGGGATTTAGTATGTCTAATAGAGAGTGAGATATGGCAGTGGGATTTAGTATGTCTAATAGAGAGTGAGATATGGTAGTGGGATTTAGTATGTCTAATAGAGAGTGAGATATGGCAGTGGGATTTAGAATGTCTAATAGAGAGTGAGATATGGCAGTGGGATTTAGTATGTCTAATAGAGAGTGAGATATGGCAGTGGGATTTAGTATGTCTAATAGAGAGTATGAGATGGCAGTGGGATTTAGTATGTCTAATAGAGAGTGAGATATGGCAGTGGGATTTAGTATGTCTAATAGAGAGTGAGATATGGCAGTGGGATTTAGTATGTCTAATAGAGAGTGAGATATGGCAGTGGGATTTAGTATGTCTAATAGAGAGTGAGATATGGCAGTTCGATTTAGTATGTCTAATAGAGAGTGAGATATGGCAGTGGGATTTAGTATGTCTAATAGAGAGTGAGATATGGCAGTGGGATTTAGTATGTCTAATAGAGAGTGAGATATGGCAGTGGGATTTAGTATGTGTAATAGAGAGTGAGAGATGGCAGTGGGATTTAGAATGTCTAATAGAGAGTGAGAGATGGCAGTGGGATTTAGTATGTCTAATAGAGAGTGAGAGATGGCAGTGTGATTTAGAATGTCTAATAGAGATTGAGATATGGCAGTGGGATTTAGTATGTCTAATAGAGAGTGAGATATGGCAGTGGGATTTAGTATGTCTAATAGAGAGTGAGATATGGCAGTGGGATTTAGTATGTCTAATAGAGAGTGAGAGATGGCAGTGGGATTTAGTATGTCTAATAGAGAGTGAGATATGGCAGTGGGATTTAGTATGTCTAATAGAGAGTGAGAGATGGCAGTGGGATTAAAATGTCTAATAAAGAGTTAGAGATGGCAGTGGGATTAAAATGTCTAATAAAGAGTGAGAGATGGCAGTGGGATTAAAATGTATAATAAAGAGTGAGAGATGGCAGTGTGATTAACATGACTAATAAAGAGTGAGAGATGGCAGTGGGATTAAATAGTCTAATAAAGAGTGAGAGATGGCAGTGGGATTAATGTGTCTAATAAAGAGTGAGAGATGGCAGTGGGATTAGTGTGTCGAATTCTGAGTGACAGATGGGAATAAGATTTATTACGTAGAATGAAGAGTGAGAGAGAGAAAGAAGGAAATAGAAAGAGAGGAGGGGTAAAGAGGAAGCTGTTAGATGTATTGTGTCTGTAAGCACAGCCCTATCAGACCCCTTTCAGTGAACGCCCAGCAATGAGAACAAATGCCGTAATGATATAAACGGATTAAGATATAAGATAAGTTCAGCTTTCTCCACGATAATCCCGAGGTGATCAGAAAACATTAGCAAGGGAACAATTTCCCGAACTTAATTTGCCCTTTTTCTTAAAAAACCCAAAATGCTTTTCTCGTTACCTCTCGGCGAGCCTCGTCAATTTCCTCAACATTCCTCATGATGTTCCTCCAGCGACATCAGCGGGCACTGTCGGGAGCGGCGTCCAGGGTCAATCTTGTCCACTCGAAAGAAACTAATTACCCCGGCGAGACCCCTCGGGTGAGGTCGCCGATTATGTCCCTGGGGATAAGCGACCTTTTGCGACCCGAATAATAGCCTTTAGTTCGCATCAGGGCCTCTGTTGTTGTTTCCGCTTCCTCGCAGTGTGTGTGTCGTTTATATCAGCAAGAAAGACGGCTATTTGCGTGTTATACACAGTTCCAAGCATTTCGAACCAAACTGTTAATTCAGTTTCGCTAGCATACCCATGTCGTTGGCATTTATGCATCTCTGAATATGTAAAAACACTGTTTTTAACCCCGGCTATTGGCCTGCTATAGTTCTCCTATATGAAAATGGGTACCTGACAGTCCACGTTAAAGAGAGTACGGCAGAAATTATTTAAACTGGTCACCAGCCTCCACAAAAATGAAGACACTTCTACAAATAGGTCACTTATACTGCATCCTAACGACAATTCTGATGAGAGGATTACTTTAACGGTATTTAAACTCATTAAATGGATGTCCATTAAATATCTATAACATTGCTTAAACTCCTTAAAGGTTATCCATGTAATAACTGTATCGCTACTTACTTTCCTTAAAGGGCTATTCGTAGAATGTTGTGTTATGGCCTTTTTCGTCTTGACAGACGGTCAGTAAGCTAGTATGTTGTAGAGATGGCGGTGGCAGCATCTGTCCTGGAGGGACATCGACTTTTGTGCCTGATTTTATCGATTCTCTATTGACAGAGACGACAGCAATGTAAACAGAAAAAGTTCGATTGATGTGGTGTAAGCTTTTTTCTACTGTATCGCTTGTCTTCCATCTTTGGCATCAGAACAGGTTCTGATACTCCGAAAGAGGTAGACATGCATTTGATTGATTGAGTGATTGAGTGATTGATTTAATAATTCTTATTCTTCTGCTGTGTTCGGGTTTTCGTTTTTTAAAAAGCTATATCTTCAATCCCTTCGCCAGGATGAAGTCCACGGTCCTTTCCAGGTCTGAGCAGTGACCCCAGTACTTCTCCATCTGGCCAGGTCATGCATCTTAGTTCTTTGTAGGCCGGGCATTCTTGAATTACATGTTCAGGGGTCTGGACTACTGTCCCACAAGGACATTCATTTGCTTGGGAGATTTTGAGCCGATCTAGATGGCCCAGTAGTCTGCTTTTTTCCCGTTCTCATGCGGAAGATTGCAGTTTGTTGGTGTAGCTGGTGGATTAAATCTTAACTTTTACTCTCTCTCTCATTTCTTTCTCCCATTTTATTTTTCACTGTCTGCGAATGGTGGTTTTATTTTACTGATTGATAACGTCTGTCAAATATGGACCTTGAACTTTGAGGACATCGTCTGGGGATCATGCTGTAGTTAGTTGGGTTTGTATATGACATAACTAACACCTTGGTGTAACAGGCGCCTGTAATGGGGAAATTGACATAAGACATTGGTGACATTGCGATGTTGATCAGCGACTATCTCTTGTATGAAGACACATTTTCGCTGAACCGGTAATGCACAAATTGCTACGTTTTGAAATCATTCGTGGGGTTCTGTAGAGAGAGTCACATGAGAGGCCGGATCAGAAATGTATACAATCAGCGAGCTAAAGACACTATCGGTATCTACACTTTTTGCCATTTATGAGACCCAATGGGTTTGTCCGGAGTGCAGTTACATCGATTCTAAACAGAACACAACATAACTGCCAAAAAGAATCGATTATATTATATCGATGTATGTTATCTCGTTCAGATAATCCTAATGTAAGGGTGTAGATATATCACAACTGCACCTTATCACTGATGCACCTCATCACAGCTGCAACTTATCACAGCTGCTCCGTATTACAGCTGTGCCTTATCATAACTGTACCTTATTCTAACTATACCTCATCACAGCTGCACCTGATTACCTTAAGGATCGCTGTAGTCAAGAGGCACTCGCTTTTCACAGCGATGAACGGGAACGGTGGGCGATCGAATCCTGCAAGTTTCAAGCGACCCCTGGTTTCACAGGAGGTAAGACCAGAGTGCCTGCATCCCGAGTTACCTCCAGTCGTCTCGACCAATAGTCTTGCCACTGATCCAAGGTAACTCGGGATAAGAGTGAGATTGATGACCAGCGTATTCACTTCCTCACTATAATCCAAATACAGCGCACTTAACATTATTAAGACAAAACCGGCTGATGTTGTGGCCAGCATTGCTTGCAATGGGATATAGCTTATTTGTTTTGTCCTTTTTTCAGCTGTACCTTATCACAGATGTACATATTCACAACTGCAACTTTTCACTGCTATATTTTATAACAGTTGCACCTTATTATAGCTGCACCTCATCACAGTTACACCTTATCACAGCTGCATTTTATCACAGCTGCAGATTATCACAGCTGCACCGTTTTTTTAACAGATGCGTCATGTCATATCTGCACTCTATCAGAGATTTATCTTTTTCACAGCTGAATCCTATTTCATCTACGCTTTGTCACAGCTTCTCCTTATCAAAGATACACTCTATCAGAGATTTATCTTTTTCACAGCTGAATCCTATTTCATCTACGCTTTATCACAGCTTCTCCTTATCAAAGATACACTCTATCAGAGATTTATCTTTTTCACAGCTGAATCCTATTTCATCTACGCTTTGTCACAGCTACTCCTTATCAAAGATACACTCTATTACAGTCTCAATTCTTGGCTTTAATATACCAATCCACTGATATAAACAAACATTACATGTTACAAAAAGAAGAAGAGAGCAATTTAAAATGTGAAAAATGATGGGGAGATTTGAGAAAGGAGAAGAAACCGTCGAAAGTTAGAAAGGGCGAATCGGTGGAGAACTAAACTAAAGAATTTAGAAAAGCGAATTAGTAAAGAATTAAACGGAAGAAAGTTTAATATTCAAATGAGTAGATAATGAAAAAAATTGAAAAAATGAATCAGTACAGAGTGAAGAAAGTTAGAAATGTTAATCAGTAAATAGGGAATTCAGTTACAAAAACTTATCAGTAGATAGTGAATAAAGTTTAAAAAAACTAGAATTAGTAGAGCGTGAAATGAGTTAGAAAAATTCATCAGTAGAGAGTGAATAAAGTGAGAAAGAAACCGAAAAAGTAGAGAGTGAAGAAAGAAAAAAGAAACCAATCAGTAGAGAGTGAAAAATGTTAGAAAAATGAATCAGTAGATGGTGAAGAAGGTTAGAAAAATTAAACAGTAGATAGGAAAGAAAATTAGAAGAAACCAATTAGTAGAGTGAAAACAGTTTTAAAAAAAGCTAGTCAGTAAAAAGTGAAGAAATTTTTAAAAATTGATCTTGCCGAAGACGGAAGTCTTGGACCGGAAAGTCCAAATATCGAAGCCTAACTGTAAACTAGCTACACAATGCATCCGTTCTCTGGACTAGATCCTGCTACTTGCGAAGCCATGTTCGCGCTTGGTAGCGTTAAATTGACAATGAACGCAGAAGAAGAAGAAGTAGAAGAAGAAGAAGAAGAAGTAGAAGAAAATAAGAAAAAAAGAACAGGTAGAACAGGACGAAGAAGAAGAAGAAAAAGAAGAAGGAGAAAAAGAGGAAGAAAAAGGAGAAGAAGAAGAAGAAGAAGAAGATGAAGAAAAGGAAGAAGAAGAAGAAGAGGAAGAATAAGAATGAATGAATCAGTAGAGAAGGAACATATATAGAAAGAATAAATCCTTTGAAAATGAAGAAAGTTAAAACACCTATCAGTAGATAGTGAAGAAAGATAGAAAAACGAATCAGAAGAGAATGAACAGTTAGAAAAACTAATCAGTAGAGAGTGAAGAAAGTTAGAAAAACTAGTTAGTAGAGAGTGAATGAAGTTAGAAAAAAGGAAACAGTAGAAAGTGAAACTAAAGAAGGTTTAGAAGGAACATGGCAGAAGAAGATGTAACTAAACAAAGACCATATCAACAGTAGACAAAAACTGAAGAAAACTAGGCACAAAAAAAAAAAACATTTTTTGATAATAGAGATTAGCAAAGTACAAAAGATGAAACGAAGAACGAGCATAAAGCTCAAAATCGATGCAGAGCAACATAACATGAAAGAACGCTATGCGCATTGCCATGCATCTCATGACATTTCCTCTGCTCAAAGCTCCAAGTTCATAATTATTAATAACATGATCACAAAACACGCTCTCATGATCCTATACAAGGACCCACTATCTAACTCCATGTAGACATGAGCCTGATCAATAAGTGTCATCGTCTAGGCATACTTACCTTTAGATTGCGCTATTCGCATCTCTTTTCGTCCTCTCAGCCTCTGTTTATTTCTCTCTCTCTCTCTCTGTCTCTCTCTGTCTCTCTCTCTCTCTCTCTCTCTCTCTTTCTCTCTCTCTATATATATAAATACATACATATATATATATATATATATATATATATATATATATATATATATATATATATATATATATATATATATATATATATATATATATATATCTGTTCCTCTCTGTCTGTGCAGTGCTGACACATTTGCCGAGCGGTGACACTTAAGAGAACAATACATAGAGCGAAGCTGCAGCGGAATTCGATTTTCTAAATTGTCCGTGTCGCTAAAACACAAATAGGTAATGGCTCATTGAGACCTACGTTACGACCACCAGGTCTTAGTCAGGAGGAAAAGAATGAACAAAAACATGTTTCTTTCTGCCTATGCTATGGTGATGAACTTCTTGAACCGCTCACGTATAGCAAGCCTTGTTTTTTGTTTTAATTTGTTTTCTTTGATTTGTATTTTGTGTCTCTGACGAAGACCTTGTGGCCGTAACGCACATATACTTTTGTTTTTCTCCTGCTGCAGTCAGTAAGCCATCGTTGTTACGGATTTAGCAGCAACCAGGCTCTCGACCAATGTCATGAATGTTATCTTCAGGTGTTTATCGGTGTCTAATGCCATTCAACGTGTTCCATTTATTTGGGCTAACAGGTTCCTAACATTTCTGAGAGCTGAGCACTCAAAGAGATGATGATCAACGGTTTCATATGGGAGTGTACACAGCTGGCACTCAGGAGTGTGTTGTGGTTCTTTATGTGTTTTTATCCACCTGTGAGAGCTGTGGTGGAGCGGTCAGGGTGTCTAATCTTGATCTAGTGGAAACAGGTTCAAATCATCGAAACGACATAGGTATCTTGTTACTACCGGCACACTAACATTCGAAGAAATAAGCGGCCTTTATTTCTCAACAGTGTAAATGTTTCCATGGACCCCAGTGATAGAGATAGACAGGGCAGTGATAATTGGTTTAGTTTCTTTCTTCCACGTTTGTCCTGAAAATGACTTTGCGACGTTGTGTCGGAGTTTGTAGCGAGGCTGCGATACCTATGTCTTTCTGCCTTCCAAATGTGATCACTAATGTCTTAGCCACATCACTCTAATGGAGTCTGTTTTCTGGGCCGTAACATGGAGGCGGACTAGTGTCTTGGTCAGCATTGATTCGCTGTCTCTGATACTGATTTTTTCCCATTGTATTATTTTTTAAATAATTGTTTAAACGTTATTTTGCGTTCGCTTTATTTATCTATTCTCCAAGGCGGTGTGCGATGCAAAATGGTTATATTTTGCCTGTCGGCCCAGTGCGATCTCGGCATTCATTTTATGTAAGGGTCTCCTTCCTCCTGCATTTTCTAAGGGTTTGATTCCCCGGGGTAGCGGGCCGTGCTGAAATGGGGATCGAACCGACTACCTTCGGATTGTGAGGCATGTCACTTAACCACTAGTCCACGCCGTCCCCGTCCCTGATGCAAGCAGCGAAGTATGAGTCACTGATGTCTGCTCATTCACTGTGCTGTACCTCCGGCCCTCGTTGTAGTATAACAGACAGATTGTTTTAAGATAATTTTCAGCAGCTGTTGTATAACTCTTTAACATCAATAATGTTGGGATTTGTTTCCAAAGTTGTTTCTCGTGTGGGCTCTGTGTGTATGATAAGAAACAAAAATAGCACCACTGCCACACTGGCAGCATCATGTAAGAATATATTAACATTTCAGTTGTAATCGTTCAAATGGCAGAAGACTGGACATATCAATTGTCTTACATACCTAGCCAATCACTTTGCGCAGAACAGAATTCTGGGATTATAACAAAATCTGTAGGAACAATATCCGATAAATGATACAGGAATATAAGAGTTAGTTGTTGGTAGGTCTCAAAAAAGGAGAAACTCATTTCCTTATATAGCAACTGCTATGAAGATCTAAGACGTGCTTATCTGAATATGCATTTCATGAGAAAGTATGATAAATGTGTGTAATTGTAACGCAATAATAAATGACAGGATACTACACTATTGTCCTTTTTTTGTCATTTTTATTTCAATAGATCTTATGTTTCAAGAGAATGTGTGGCAGTGATGTGGATGTTTCTCGTATTGTTATTCATTATAATTGACAGTTCTATGGACTTGCTTCAGAACATTTCAGAATATTTTAAGATTATTTCAAAATATTATAAGAATAATAGACAGTTTTATCAATGTGAGTCAAACATGTTATAGGATACTAGACAATTATATCAAAGTGTGTGAGATGTTAATACGGATACTAGACAATTCTATCAAAGTGTGTGAGATGTTAATAAGGATACTAGACAAATCTATCAAAGTGTGTGATGTATTTAAGGTTTATAATAAATGCTATCATTGTGTATGGGACGTTTAAAGGATATTATACAATTCTATCAAAGTGAGTGAGACTATTTTTAAGGATATTAGTCAATTCTGTCAAAGTGAATGAGACTATTTTAAGGATGGTAGTCAATTCTGTCAAAGTGAGTGAGACTATTTTAAGGATATTAGTCAATTCTGTCAAAGTGAGTGAGACTTTTATAAGGATAAGAAACTGTGTCCATCAATGTGAGTCATGCTGTTTTAAGGATTTTAGACAATTCTGTCAAAGTGAGTCAGACTGTTTTAAAAATATTAGACAAATCTGTCAAAGTGAATCAGACTTTTAATATTACTTGCAAAAATGTCTTAGATGTACTATAATTTGTGACAATGTGTGTGTCCTTCACAGATTGTAGTATACCGAATTGTGGCAACTGGGCTCTACTTTTAGTACTAGCTACTGCATGTCTATCACAAAGTTATGAATACCAATCAGAAAGGATATCATCTTTCTCTTGTTCTTATTTTTGGGTTTTCTATGTTGTTTTTATCCATTTGTTCTGTTACAAGGTCTTCTTCAATGTCCTCATTTACTTCTGGTACTTTTCTTGTTCATCTTCATCTCACATATATCTTCCGTTTGTTTTTGTTGTTTCTTTGTCTTCTTTTCTTTATTTTAGTGTAGTGTGTTTTTACTTTCCCGCATTAATTTTAAGATTCCTCTGTCTTTTTTTACTGTAATATGTACATGATCAATTTTGTTACTTCCTGTTCCTTCTTCTTTGATTTCTACGCCAGTGCATTCCTTTACCTTGTTGTCTTCTTGTTTTGTGTGTCTTTCTTTGCTTAGTGTCATCGGTTTTCTTCTTCTTTCTCTCTCATTCATTTTCTTATTCTACTTCATCTTCTTCACTTGCCGCTTCTTTTTGTTATCATTATTTCCTTTTTCTTCCTACGTCTACTTATTTTACATTTTCATTCTCTTTATTTCTCCTCCGCTTCTCATTCTCTGCTCTTTCTCATTCTTCTATATCTAAATTTTCTTCTGTATCTTACTTCTATTCAACATACTAGTATCAATCAACACATCTTTTATTATTAATCTTTGTTACAACTTTTTCTTTTTCAGAAGGCTACAGAATGTGCATTATTAATCAAGCACTTTTATTCCTCCGGTTTTCAATAATTCGCTCTCTTTTTATCATCATCCATCATTTTCGTGTTTAATTTTTTAAATCTTTTCTCCTAAAGAAATACAATATTCGTCCATTTTCTTTTCCCATATATTGTTTTTCGTCTATGCTTTTAAAAAATTGTTTCCTAAAATTCCAGAGATGATGTCAATTGACCCGTTCGGTCTTTTCAATACATCACTTGTTCCTTGTTAGTTCTGACCACTACAGAATCTAATTGCAGTTTTAGATGGCCAGCTGCTCTCCTCTGTCTCAACAATATCATATTGGTGGAAAATTACCATTCTTGATACCCCAAGAGGTATGCGGCAGCTAAGAGTAAAAATGGATAGGTGAAATAGATGGATCTTCTTCTTCTTCGTTCTCAATCTCTCACTACCAAACCCTGAAAGGGCTTAAGTAGCAAAATGTAGTCCAGAGAACGGAATGCGTTGTGTCGTAGTTTACAGCTTGGCTGCAATATTTGCACCTTTCGGTCCAACACATCCGACTTCAGCAAGCATTTTTTGAGTACCGGGTTAGCATTCCCTCTTCGATCCCTTCTCCTTAGCCAGTCTGCCTGCTGCAGCCTGTTATCCAGGATCACCGCGTAGAGGTATAGAAGGGTCTTGGCAGCTATGGTTCGCTGGCCCTGACGCTAGCATTCAGCTATGGGTCGCCGACCACTCCAGCTCATGCGCTGCCCAGCATCTTGATCCCAGATGGATCAATATCCCCACCTCTAGTCATATTAGACTTCTCCTGGAAACAGGCTATGCCACATCAGTCTAGCTAGCGATGTTGGGATTAACTCTGCAATTCCCATTTTTGTGAGGTTACGGAGGAGTCTAGTATTACAGAAGCCCGATAAATACCGCGGTCGACCTCGTCAAGTACGCCTGATTTCTTCATTGCCCAGTTCTTCACTGTTGTCTTCGACACAATTTTGTCGCCATACACTACCTACATTCTGCGATGAATGTCAACCGGTCAACATCTTTCATCTGTTAGAAACCGAATCACCGCTCGCTGGTCAACTCTGGACGGATTATTTATCACACCCACCATGTTTTCAACGGTCTGTTGAGGAAACTATGAGTCGGAGGATAATGACAGTTTGCAAACTTGACGGTCGGTATGTGCTGTTTACACCAGAAGTGACGTCATTAACCGCATCGTACATATGTCCACTTGTTGCAGTTAGATCCGGTTTCATATGAACACGCCTTGTATATATATATATAGTTCGGGTAGTTTTAAAGGTAGATCTAGACCAAGTGTGACCCACATATGAAGAAAAGCAGGCTGGCTGGGACAGCCCTTTTCAAAGGCTGACATATGGACCTATTTATATTTAGATAACATGTGTGAGAACATCTCTATTTATTGGAGATTCTATTAAAATCTTGCAAAAATATATCTAGGGCACTATAAAAGATAGGATGAGAAATGGAAAGTGTCTTTCCACAGAAAGTGTGGAAAATAAAAGCATTTTGGCAAGTGACATTTTGAAATCAAAGGACACCGCAATAGATGAAGCAGCAATCCACAAACTGCAAAGTTTCCACATTAAACGAGGTTCGAGCGGAGTTTGACGCATGGGAGGACGGCGTTGTATAGTGTACAACCAGCGAACTACAGGAACTACCAGCATCCATACCTTACGTCATTTGATGAGAGAGAGACTGAGCACCTATGCGTATGCCGGAGGTGCAGTGACGTCGTTTCTTAGAAACAGAAACAGAAAAAGAATAACATGACACATTGGACTTATTGATCAGCGACTCTTGTCAGGCGACAGTAAGTTGTGCTTTGAAGAAGGATGGAGCTACAGTCCATGACGATGACGAATGTGACTCGTTAGAATAATCCGTGCAAAGAAGCGTCTTCCATTGTGTGCAGGGAAAGTCCGGATTATTTGCAGCATCGCAAGGTGTGACGTGTATTCTTAAACTCTGAGGCCTTAGCCTATCAGCAATCAGTGTGACGTGTCTTCTCAAACGCTGAGGCCTTAGCCTATCAGCAATCAGTGTGACGTGTCTTCTCAAACTATGAGTCCTTAGCCTATCAGCAATCAGTGTGACGTGTCTTCTCAAACTGTGAGTCCTTAGCCTATCAGCAATCAGTGTGACGTGTCTTCTCAAACGCTCCTTAGCCTATCAGCAATCAGTGTGACGTGTCTTCTCAAACTGTGAGTCCTTAGCCTATCAGCAATCAATGTGACGTGTCTTCTCAAACGCTCCTTAGCCTATCAGCAATCAGTGTGACGTGTCTTCTCAAACTGTGAGTCCTTAGCCTATCAGCAATCAGTGTGACGTGTCTTCTCAAACGCTCCTTAGCCTATCAGCAATCAGTGTGACGTGTCTTCTCAAACGCTCCTTAGCCTATCAGCAATCAGTGTGACGTGTCTTCTCAAACGCTCCTTAGCCTATTAGCAATCAGTGTGACGTGTCTTCTCAAACGCTCCTTAGCCTATCAGCAATCAGTGTGACGTGTCTTCTCATACGCTCCTTAGCCTATCAGCAATCAGTGTCTCCTTTGTATGCCATGTTCAATCAAGCCCCTCCATGTAACATTATCCATGGCGTGCTGTTCCCATGCTTTCTAATCGATGCTCGCATCATTCATATCCCGCTTGCATTTATCCTTGTCCGAAGTAGTAGCCGGCCTGAAAATCTTTCCTCCAGCTGTATTTCCTCTAGAAAAGATCATTTGAATGCGGTCATCTTCCATCCTCCGAGTGTGTCTCAGCCATTGGAACCTTCAAAGACTAAGCATGGGAAAGACCGTCACAGAATAAAGATGATGTTCGTCTATCACATGTGATGAAGACCACTCTCTTTCTTCAGCCGTGTGGATAGTCTTTTCTCTTGATGTGTCCCTGAAATGGGTGACTTGCTCGGTGATTTAGATTAAAGTGAGCAAGAAACTGCGCCTTTTGTCAACCTCACTTTCTGGTCCTGAGCTACATTTGGCCAGTGGCAAAATATTTATAGAGGCGACTAGAGGTAGCATAGGATGCAGGTTTTTACTCAGGGTCTACTCCCGAAGTCTTTTCCGTAAACATGTATCCCGCAAGGCAGAGGAGGGGGAAGACATCTAACGTTGTGTGTCGTGCCTTTTCCATAACCACAAGAAGTCGTAGGGATATCACTCAGCGTGTGAGTGAGTTTGGCATCTCTCCTCGGCTGTGTTCAGTCTCTTATAGTCGTGTCTAAATTGCTCACACGAAAATTTCCTGAAGTTAAGCCATGAGAACTAAACCGTGAAATACAATACAGGTTTAAGCGTAGTGCTATTCCTGTAACCGATGTCCAAACCTAGATAATCGGACAAAAGAAATCACAAAAAACGAACGAATTAACCAGTCTAAGGGGAACACAACAACACGTTTCCATGAACACAAGTGTAAGTCATGGATTAGTGTAAGTCCCAGACAAATCCGTGGTCTGGCGGCATCCATAATGAACCAAAACAGCAGAGCAATGTAGACCCGCAGCAGGCTACGTCGCCATACATAAAATAATTGTATTGTATAAAGATACACATAATTAAATGGTGTGGTCATATAACGAGGTCTCCAGCCAATTCATGCGATATATATATATATATAATATGGTACACTCCAGCTCTCGCTTCCTGGTCCAGTTAAAGTTATGTTTCAAAGTTCCAAATATTTCCAAACATTGTTCTAAAAAATCTCTTAGAAGCGGTGTAGTGAACAATGGTGTTCCATAATTTCATAATATTCAACCAAATTAATGCCGCACCTTTGTCTCTCGCTCGCTCTCTCTCTCTTTCTCTCGCTCTCGCTCTCTCGCTCTCTCTCTCTCTTTCTCTCTCTCTCTCTATCGTTTAATATCATAACCATACTGGGCACAAGAAGCCCACCATTGATTATCTGACAATGGCCGACAAAAATATCAGCTTAATCAAATTCCAAATAATTTGCTTTTAACACTTTAGTTTTCTTTTCGATGCACGAAAAAAATTGGCCAACATCGTTAGTGACTGCTGTTATCATCCCATTATCACCAAAGAAGTTACCCGAATGCAATAACAAGCTTAAACTTGCGTGCATGGAACACGACAACAAAAACGTAACCGAAAAGTAATTAAAAGTAAACCTAGATCAACCACACCCTCGAAAATAAACGACAATGTAACTAGACATGCCATGGCTTGGAGCCCACATATAAAGGAAAAGGATGAAACGTAAAGAAATCGTGTAAAGAACACTGGAAAGATAAGCAACGGCAACTAAAGATTAATTAAAATGACCCTTAGAACCGACTTCATTGCGCCAGGACGCCCTCAAATGTGCTGAGCCCTTTCATTGCTGAAAGTCTTACTACATTGGACGAACTCCGTAACTCCCAAGGCGGATCGGAACTATTCCCATGATTCTATCGGGCACCCATTTACATCTGGGTCGACTAGAAAAGGCGATCATACCATAAAACAACACGACATACACGTTCTATAAACTGAGTACGAAGGGATTCGAACCTGACACGTTGGGATTGTAAGCCAAGCGCTCACCCCCTTCGTCGCCGAATCTCCAAAACACGCATCTAAATAAAAGAAGATGTATGTCGAGACCAGAGTACAATTTGTAACGTGTGATTAAACTGCTTTTAATCAAGTTGAATTTTCCAAACAGGGAACAAGAAAACGTGTTTAGAATAAAAGTATTGATGTTTTCTCAAAAACAGCTTTGATTGACGTTCCGGTACTAGATTAACCCAGTCATCTAAAAACGTAAGAGAAAAGAAACGAAATAAAAAAAATAACATCTCGTATATACCAAAAAAAAGATCATGTTTTGAATTTTTAGAAGAAGCGAACAATTTCCTCGGTAATGGAATACTCTTACCGCGTCCAACAGTACTGGGATCCTCTCTGACAGATCTCTCAGCGCTAACAGAATGCACATATCGTACACATATAGAGAGCTCTTACCATCTTTTTTATTATTTCTCCTTTTGAATAACCAGGATAATATTCCACGTTCTCCCCACCACCCCATGTTTTGCCGCAGTGAATCATTTGTGTTGTAGTAATAATATATTAATATTTAATAGGAGTTCCGAGTAACTGTCTGTCAGCCATGTTCCGAGAAAAAACTACAAAGAAGAACAAAGGAAACAAATATATTATAAAGACACTTTTATCAACACTTCTGATAAAAGTATGCGATATCTTCACGTAGCCGAAAGATCACTTGATCATGTTTCACATTATCATTGTTGATAAGTTTTGATCTTAAACCGTTTGTTGTCGCATGTTCAGTTTATGGTTTATTGTTCTTTGTTAATTAATTATTTTCGGTCCGTCTGGGGTGGTCAGACAAAATTTACTGATCAGACATGTTAGTCAGGGTCAGGAAAAATATACTGGCCAAGACCTCCACCTTTCAAGGACCAACCTTGATACGCAGAAAAAGAAATATATCTTAATTTTAATGGGGGACGTCAATGCTGAAGTGGGAGTAGACAACCTAGGTTACGAAACGATTATGGAAATACATGGAATGGGTCAGGTTAACGAAAATGGAGAAATGTTTACAGAGCGTGCTACACAAAATGATAATTGGAGGAAGCATGTTTCCAAATAAAAAGATACGTAAGGCCACATGAGATCTCCAGACCATGTAACGCAAATAAAGTTTGATCACATCTGTGTCAGAAGTACATTACAAGATGAAAGAGTAAAGCGAGGTGGATATGTAGCATCAGACTACCCCTTGTTGCTGGGGATTTTGCAGTTTAAACGAATGTATCAAGTAAAGGGTGCATAGAGAACAAGATATAAAGTACACTTAATACAACACCAGGTGAAGAAGACATAATTTAGCTTAAAACAATAACAGATATCAAGTGCTACGAGACCTATGTGGATGATGAAATGGACATTAATTGTATGTGAGACCAAACTAAAGAGATGTGAAATATGACATGTGAAAAAATTGTGTGATTCAAGAGAAACCAACACAAAGAAAACAGCGCAATATTTCACAAAATAGAATAAAGTAAAAAGAACAAAGCTATACTCAACAATTGCAGAACCCTAGCCACCAAAGCAGCAGCGCCGTGTAATTATACTGTTACAGGCAAAGAGGCCAAGAGATGTATAAGGAAAAATAAAATAGAATATATTGACAAGCTGGCACAGAAGGTAGAAGAGGCAGCAAAGAGAGAGAGAAAGAAAATGTGAATCTCTACTCATTAATAAAGGAAATGGCAAACAGATATATACAGACAGACAAACCAATCAACGATAGAGAAGGCATGATATTAACATCATCGGAGGAACAACAGAAACGAGGGGTTGAGCATTTCAATAAAAGTCTAAACAGACCTCCACCACAAGAAGCACCAAACATCCTACCAGCAGAGTAGACCATGAACTTGGACGGCAACCCACCAAGCAAGATAAAAATCCAAAGAGCCATATCCAAAGTCAAGAAAGGAAAAGCGGCAGTACGAGATAGAACAGCAACAGAAGCCATTATGGCAGATATTGATAGGGATTTTCATGTCTTCATGTGTGCCCCAACGACCTGATGGGTTACGGGATGAACTGAACTGAACTGAAGATAGGGCCACTGATACGTTGCAGTGATTATTTAAGAAGATATGGGAAGAGGAAAGAGTGCCAATAGAATGGAAAGGACATCTGATTAAACTGCCCAAGAGGGGGCACCAACCAGATTGCAGCAATTATAGGGGGATTACATTGCTGTCGGTGCCAGGCAAGATATTCAACAGAATCATCTTGAAAAGATTAAAAACTGATGTAAACAAAAAGCTCAGAGATGAACATACAGGATTTCGCCAGGGAAGATCATGCACTGACGATAATGCTACGTTACTCATCATAGTAGAAGAAAGCATTGAATGGAAATCATCCCTATAAGCACATTGTATAGACTACGAAAAGGCGTTTGGCAGTGTGGATCGAAGTACTCTATGCAACTTTTGAGGCACTATGGGATACCAGAGATGTACAAAACCCTCATCCAGAACATGTACAAAGACACAGTTAGTAGAGTGGTACATGAAGGAGTACTGACTAACAGCTTCAGGGTGCAAACATGGGTGAGACAGGGATCCTGCTCTCACCTTTCCTGTTCTTATTGGCTATAGATTGCATAATAAAGACATCGATCGAAGGCAACAAAACGTGTATTCAGTGGACACTATTGTCACAATTGGAGGGCCTGGACTACTCAGATGATTTGGCACTTTATTCACACAGTCATAGTCAAATGCAAGAGAAACTTGATAAGGTTAAAGAACAATCGCCCAAACTGGGACTGAATATCTACTTGAAAAGAACAATCTTCTACTGTCACATGACTTTTTCCCATTGTTGGTTTTTTGCTGTTTTATAGGCTGAGAACTACAGGCCGCTCCGTCACTGCTGTTGCCACATCGTGAAAAACAACATATGCCATACCTGGTATTCGAACCACTGCCCTCCTTGTCGGCAGGAAGGCATGGCAACCATTCGGCACTGAATATAAACATGAAGAAAACTAAGCTTCTTAAACTCAAGACTTACATCAAAGAACCAATCATGCTGAAGGGAAAGCAGTTGGAGGAAGTGGATATCTTTACCTATTAGGGCGGCACAATAGACACGTCATGAGGTACAGATGTAAGGTTCAGAATTGGAAAGGCAACATGGCATTCCTGACACTAAACAATATATGGAGATATAGTGATATCAAGATTCACACCAAAATGATAATATTCAACGTCTGTGTCACGTCCGTGCTGCTCTATGGAGCGGAAACATGGACAATAACATAGGTCCTACAACAACGACTCCAGTGGCAGGATATGGTGAGGATCAACACGTGGTCTGCCGGTGTCTTTATATATGACAAAGACAAGAATAGCATCACTGCCTCACAGAGAGCATGTCGTAAGAGGCGACTAACTGTGTGACATGGCATAACACCGGAATAGTTATGTGGTTTCTTTAGAGCAGCATATATGGCGCTTAATAGGTTGCGGGTTTACTTTGCTGTGGTGTTTGAGTCTATTGAGATGAGCTCACATATCGGTTAACCGCTTTCCGTACGCGTTTGTCCCAACGTATTGGAGTATTAAGCTGCTCGAGCCTAGCCCGCTAAGCAGGAAACCTTTCTCCCGGCTACATCCAGCTCATACCAGAGCTGGCACCTGCACAAGGGCATCTACCCCTGTAGAAGTACAGGTCAACTAAGACTTAGACATGACATGTGATGATGCCGAATCGGCTTAGTGACCAATTCATTGATCTGGAGAGTTGTATGCGCCATGGAGATATTATTGATTTCTTTAGATACGTCCAAGATGACGCCTGAAAGCAAATCAAGAAAAGGACGATCTATGCGAGTGCAGAGTATGATGCAGCATACTTCCAGGGGACTTCAAATGAAAACATTAAAAGTGGGATAGCTATTAGAAAAACCATGCCTTTGTAATGTAACTTGTTAATATGTTAATTGCAGTTTAAAGATTGCAGCGCCACTATTGACATGCATACAAAAATAGCAGCGCAATGTTATCTATTTTTTTTAAGCAGCAAAAGGGTGAAACCTATATCAATTTATTCAGCGAATGAATGTCCAGTACGGTGATGCATGCCTTTCACTCCATCAAGTGTATAACTGGAGTAGACGATCCCCGGCAGACTACACGTGCGTTATGTACATGAAGGAATTGATCCCCAGTTTGTCCATAAACTGAAGACACGGCAACATATGAATAAATAAAGACATTGATTAAACGAATTAATTTCGAAAACAAATGCCACAGAACACATATAATCTGATATGGGAGAAGCCCACTACTTTTTGTTAAGAAGAGAGCGAGTGACAATATTCAAACAGCGAATAGATCACTAGTTAGTTAGTTAGTTAGTTAGTTAGTTAGTTAGTTTGTTTGTGTGTTTGTTTGTGTGTTTGTGTGTTTGTTTGTTTGTTTGTTTTTTTGTTTGTTTGTTTTGTTTTTTGTTTGTTTGTTTGTTTATTTGTTTGTGTTTGTGTGTTTGTTTGTTTGTTTGTTTGCTTGTTTGTTTGTTATTTTTCTTCCCAATTGTGCTGTTGAGCGTCACGGAAAGCTGAAGTAGTCGGTTCTGCATCAAGTGCTTTGCGTCGGTCAACGTGAGCCTGTGTCGCTGCACGATAACTCAAATGCCATATATCCACCTGCCTCGCGGCCATCCTCTTTCCCCATAGCCAGATACACCAGCGTGGTAAGCCATGAATGGACGTTGATGACGGTGTATTCTCATGCGATGACCGAAAAAACGTATTCTCTACCTGGAAACGTACTCTTCACAACACGTAGTCATGTTCATACTGAGAATGTCGTTGTTTCTGTCCTGCCTGATAACATCGATAGCCTTCCTTTCTCGCGCCGAAATTGTGATATCAAGCGCTATGGGCAGAGGTCATGTTTGGCACTGGCAGCCCAGAGTCAGCACACATATAGTGTTTGTCAGCCATTACAACATAACTCCACCAAGCTGTTCGTTTCTGATCGTTCCGTGTTGTAATTCCTTTGCTCCAGGGCAGTTTCTTTTTCTTAGCATTATTCCTTTCTTCCCCAAGGTGGTGTGCGTTGCACTATGTTTATATTTTGCGCCAGATGGTCCAGTGTATCCGACGTCGGCATACATTTTATGTAAAGGCCTGCTTCTTCCTGCATTTTCTAAGGGTTTGCTTCCCCGGGATAACGGCTGGTGCTGTGATTTGGAAGCGAACGTAC
Source organism: Ariolimax columbianus (assembly GCA_036924085.1). Lineage (NCBI taxonomy): Eukaryota > Metazoa > Mollusca > Gastropoda > Stylommatophora > Arionidae > Ariolimax > Ariolimax columbianus. The sequence continues at coordinate 52,068,163 of JAVGWX010000004.1, forward strand.
TACCTTCGAGTTGCGAACCGTGTCTCATTTCCGCTAGCCCACACCGTCCCCTAAGCAACGTATGGGAATTACAAGTGACAGCCCGATCTTCATGGAGAGAATTCCTTTCTGCTTTGTGCGCTCCGTTTGGAACTAGAATTACATTGACAGAGGGAAAGAGATACACCACCATGACATTACTTTAACAAGTAACTAGACATTCGCTGTATCAGAACCCTCATAGGAAGAGAGAGAGTCGGGAAACCAAAAAAACACATGATAACAAATATATAGAATAATTGTATTGAGTTGTTTGCCGGGACTATGTGTATGACAAGGACAAGAATAGCACCACTGCCCCACAGTGAGCATGTCGTAGAAGGTGACTAGCCGTGTGACATGGAATACCATTGGTCATGGTTAAGTGGCTTGTTAAGAGCAGCAAAGATGGTACATAACAGGCTACGGGTCTGCTTTGCTCTGGTATCTATTAAGTCTATTAGATGAACTAACACATCAGATGACCACCCTCCACAGGGGACTAATAAGCTGCTCGAGTCTAGCCCGCTAAGCAGAAAATCCTCCTCCTGGCTACATACAGCTCATATCAGAGTTGGGACCTGCACGTGGCTTTGCTCCTGTAGAAGTACAGGTCAACTAAGTAGGCCAAAGCTGCTGGCGGTGCTCGTGAAGATGGTCCACACACGAATCAGTGAAAGGCATAGGCTGCAGTCATGTATCCTTCTTCTTCGTCGCTCGCTCTTACATAATCATATGTATTTTCTATATAAACGCTGTGGCCTGTCACGTGGTTATCCTTTCGCCATACAGTATATCCCTTATTGAGTTTTGGAAGAGCCTGCGTTTCTCTCATGAAACTACCAGTCTGGGATTTAAAATGCAGCAAAAGATAAACTATATGGAAAAAGCCAAATCAAGCACACATCCCACCCCCCCCCCCCCCTCCCCACCCTCGTCCCTTCAATACACAGTCACGCAAACACACACATAGTCACAACAAAGTGATTTCATCATTTCTACTCGATACCAAACTAATTTCTGCTACAGGCGCCAACTGTTTGCTCACTAATATTATTAGATAATTGGACAGTTTTGAAGAAAAAAAAAATAAGGCCACCCACGCCGCCTTACGGCACAAGTGGAAAAGATATGAAAAGACAATCCAAGGCGATCAAATATGATAAATTGGCCAAAGCCGCAGCAGTGAATGAGCTAACAGCATCCAACGACTGGCATCTGGCTGCTTGCATCAAGGACAAAGACTAAACACTGACCTAGACACTATTCTGCCTCTAAGTGTCGGCCCTTGGAAACAGCATTCAACCATGCAGCATGGTCAAGAGATTGGGGATCGTAGATAAAAGGCAAAACCGGTCCGAAAAATGGCATGCTTAAGTTGGTTGTGTTGTGCAGATATCGCAGCCTCGCTGTAAACTCAGACACCACTTCACAAACCCCATTGTCAGGCCGAAAGCCAAGCCTAAACAGAAATATTATGATACAGAAGAGGTGATCTAAATCATGATCTGACTGATTAGATTCATTAGATGAGCTAGAAAAAATATTACTGAAAACTATTAAACGTGTCTATTGATGAAGTCTGTCATTTGTCTACGTACTAGGCCCATAAGCCAATGGCGCAGGGCTACCATGTGAGGGATTACGGCCGAACGCCTCTCAGCCGAAATCCCGCCCTAAATCTCCGCACCACGATGATGGGAGGCTACGATATGGTTGGGACTTAGGGCTCACGTCTTAGCCCGACCTGGTCGAGCCGCAGAAAGAGATCTCTGCCGTCCGCCGATCAAAGCGGGCGGAAGCTGCGCGATACTCACCTCATACCGCGATAAGATATGACACCACTAGAAAAAGACTTAGTTCTCGGTCGGGGTGTCTTTAGCAGTAGTTCAGCTACCTCACCGCGAACTGCTGAAACTCAACCCTTGACCATGAGATATGTCCGCACACCAGGCGAACAACATCTCCGTGCCATGACCAGGCGTGTCCCCTGGTCAAATGCACTATTTCGATAGGAATCACAGGTCGCTGACATTTGGTCCACGTGCTTGGCTGATAAGCCAATGGTGTGAAGCTACCATCTGAGGAACTACGGCCGAACGACTCTAAGCCAGAATCCCGCCCTAAATCTCAGTACCGCTGTGATGGGAGGCTACGACATGGCTGGGGCTTGCGTCTCAGCCCGGCCCGGTCGAGCCGCAGAAATGCACCTGGTAAAATGCACTCCTGCCTCACTCTTTGCCTCTGTCTGCTATCAGTCATCCCAATGGACGCAGAAGAGATGCAGTCCAGCGGACATTGCACCTCCTGCCCTATTGTGACAACCTCCCGGGTGGCGGGGAATGCTAGGCGTACCATCACTGCAGATGAGCCAAGAAAATAAAGGGAGCAAAGAGATACCTCACTCACATGCATATGCTACGTTTCTGGCAGGACGTGACGATCCTGGGACACAATCACACTGGACTGCCTCTCTTCCGGGATAGTACAAACTAGTACATAGTCCATCATATCATTGCCAAACCTTATAGACACGAGTAGGGAAGACTCGATAATCCTGCAAGACAATTTCCTAAGAGAGACAGCTCTGACCAAAAACAACTGCTGCCTTGCAGTTACGCTGGGGACAGCCAAAGGCTAAGGAGGGCAACCCTACAGAAACGCCTGTTGAAATCGGATGCACTGAGCCACAGGCTTAACAAAATAAAACAGTGCAACGTAAATACCGCTGTAAACAGCGTACGATGAAGAAGAAGAAGAAGAAGATGAAGTCTGTGTAGAGTTACATAGGTCTGATGGAAAACTGTCTTTTTCCTTTACAATCATTATGTAGTGTGAAGTCTAAGTTTTTTTTAAATTTCCATCAAAATTTACTTTTAAAATCTACGCATTATCGGGTTGGAGCCAATGTCCCCAAGCTAATAGACAGGTATCCTAACATCTTGGTCACATGGTCTTCATTTCTTTAGTGAAATCAATAAATCGATAAATATGTCAAGTTACTCATTATCTGACGTCTACTTCCGGTATCTAACAGACCTGACCTACTGCCTGCATACCGACTATGTAAATATCGATTATTTTTTGCACTCTGTTGAAATGCCAAATAACATAGCCCTGGGCATAATAAACGATGGTAGTCGATTATGTTATTAGAACAAGTAACTTTCGATCTCATTGCGGTGGACAGACGTGACCTTGGTTCATGTCATGTGTGCATACAGGCTTGGGGGTATGGGAACAAGGAAGGGGGTGGAGGGATAGCGACGAGACGACAACTCTTCGATCTGTCTATTACTTGTAATGGCGCAGTCAATGTATAATACTAGTGGGCTGATTACCGTTGTGCTGCATTGGACAGCATGGAGAAACGTAGCGAAGAAAAACACTAATTTTTTTGCGTGAAAATGCTAACAAAATCTTCACTGTCTGTTCTTTTCTGTAGGGTTGTGTGTGGTATAAAGATGAGAATAGACCCACTGTTACGCTATGAGCTTGTCGCAAGAAGCGGTTAACAGAACATCACACATCAAACCAGTGCTGGAGAACTTGTTCATTTTCATTTTCATATCGGAAGCCCGCATTAAGTAGTTGTTGACCTAATACTTACTTTCCATGTCCTAGGCACTACGTCACACTTCATTTTTCCAGTATTCAGCCACGTGAATTTCCCTGTTACTGGCACTCAGCAGGTCATCCATTCTACAAGTCTCCGGGAGGTTTGGGCAGATCATCAAATGGTCATGGTCTTGTGTTATTCCACATTCGCATGTTTCATCTTCCCTGTATCCCTAACTTTTTCAAGTTTTTCCTGCATCGTGATACACCAGTTGGAAGTCTATTTGGTGACTTCCATTTTGCGTAGGGCAGGAGATGTCCAATTGCAGGTTCCACCCGTAACTCGATCTAGGGGACCTGTATCAGCTGTTTCCAACTTTCGATGCGTCATTTTCCTCTACTAGTCTGTAAGGGCTGAGATGACTGTAACAAACTTCGTCTTGACTTTTAGTCTTGGGCGCCACACCTAATGTCCAAACATTAAGTGTATGGGTCATTTACCTGTTTCTCTATTTCTATCTCTGACGCGACAGTTCTTCGTATCTCTGGTGGCGCTATGCCGATTATGGGGTATATTTTTCAGTTGGTGTAGGTTTTAGGCATCCATTAACTATACGGTCAATATTAACCGCATAAGGCCACATTTAATAAACTTTAATTAGAAGCTCTTTAAAATGTATATTACTTTGTAAAAATCCAACTCGTGCGATAGTGCCGCAATTCAGGAGGGCAAGTTAAGGAACATTCTAGAGATGTATTGGAACACAATCATGAGCATAGCAGATGCCAAAATAGCCATTATGACTTACTAATGTTTCTTTTCTGGCCGTCGGTCTTCGAGGAGTTTCCATTAAATCTTATGTTACTCTTTGCTGTTTTAAATATTTTAATTTTAAGATTTAAATAAAAATAATAAAAGATGACCAAAAAAACTAATAAAATATAAAAATATTTGTTCGGCAAAATGTGCATTCATTCAGAAGGCTGCACTTATTGGCTTACATGGGCTCGTGTGGCCGCAAGGCCGTATGTTCACCAGTCATGGTCTAAATGCTCAAATGTAGAAAACGCTCAACCTCTGACAATCTCTAGTTTGTTTAAATGTTATCTTTCTTTATTCTACTGACGAAGGCAAGCGCTTTTCAGCCACAAACCGAAGTGCTTTAGGTTGTATCTTTATGTATAGTCCAGTGTACGGGTGCGTGGGTATATGTGTTTCTAACGTGTACGCATTGGCCAGTGTAAGGATGAATGTGTGTATCTGTTTCTAATGTGTACGCATTGGCCAGTGCATGGATGCATGTGTGTATCTGTTTTTAATGTATACGCATTCTCCAGTGTATGGATGCATGTGTGTATCTGTTTCTAATGTGGACGCATTGGGCAGTGTACGGATGCGTGTGTATGTCTGTTTGTAATGTGGACGCTTTGGCCAGTGTACGGATTCGTGTGTATGTCTGTTTGTAATGTGGACGCATTGGCTGGTGTACGGATACATGTGTGTGTCTGTTTGTAACGTGGACGCAATGGCCAGTGTACGGATGGCTGTGTGTGTCTGTTTGTAATGTGGACGCATCGGCCAGTGTACGGATACATGTGTGTGTATGTTTGTAACGTGGACGCAATGGCCAGTGTACGGATGGCTGTGTGTGTCTGTTTGTAACGTGGACGCAATGGCCAGTGTACGGATGGCTGTGTGTGTCTGTTTGTAATGTGGACGCATCGGCCAGTGTATGGATGCGTGGGTGTGTCTGTTTGTAAAGTGGACGCATCGGCCAGTGTATGGATGCGTGGGTATGTCTGTTTGTAAAGTGGACGCATTGGCCAGTGTATGTTTCTAATGTGTTCCACTGCATCAGTTTTACAGTGCAGTACTTTTGCCACAGCAGATCCCAGCATGTATATAGTTTAAAAGGTTGTTCAGTTAGCATTAGCTTTCTCTGTTGGAAAGACAAATCAAGAGGTACTATTTATATAAACAAAATGCACTGGTATAGTCAGAACGATTTATGGGTATTTTCAACAGGAGATTGGATGGCCAAGGGATTTGGAACTCGGCTTACAATCCAAGGCTCCATGTTCGAATCTCGTCATGCTCGGTTCGCAGACCGACCATGCTGTAGGTTTTATCATGGTACGGCAGCTTCCTCTAGTCGACTTGGCTGTAAATAGGTACCTGACGAAGGGAGAGGAAAATTAATGTCATTGCCAGAGCTTTGGACTTCGTACTCTGTCACCAACACATTCAGCAATGAAAGGGACTGATCACAAATGGGATTGTCATAGTGCAATGAAGTCGGTTCCATAAGCCTTTTTCCATTTTCTCAATTTCAAATTGTGCTGTTTTGATGTTTAATTAAAGGCACAACAAAAGGCAACTGCCGCCGTCCATCGTAGACGATGATAGCATAATTAATTTTGCTAGCGCTATTTTTAGTAAGGATTAACTGCGCTACTTTTTATCCTCACTCTCTCATCTCGAGCAGTCCGATCCAAGTGGCAAGTCAAGTATAAGACGACTAGGGGGCGACTACGAGATGCAGGGGACTCCGCATCAAGCACCCGTGAAAAAGACGGCGGAGTCTGGAGTCGAACCCACACCACTTGATCACGAGGCCGACGGCTTAACCACTTCGCCACGGAATCCCACGGAATGATGTTTAATTAGGACAAAGGGAAACATCTTGCGTGTGATTAACTGTGAATTTACTGTACATGTTATTACTCAGGGCGTTTGGCAGCAATCACAACATTTTTTTAAATTGTTAAATTTCTTAATATTGTTCGTGTACTTCTTTTTTGTGATTGCTTTGGTGATTACACAGTCAGACGGGTTTTAGTAATGATCTAGGCCGGTGTCTTGAGATCATCTTTTGTTCCGTACAGCTTTGAGTTCACTGTTGAATCGTTGTGCCAGAATATGCTCCAGAGAAATGTGTTTTCAATCATGATTGGACATTGTTTGTTTTTGCCCCTTGAACACAGATGTTAAACGGGCAATTGAAGCTTGTCAGGTCAGGTCAGGTTAGGTCAGGTCAGGTCATCCCGTAACCGGTGAGGTCCTTGGGGCACACATGAAGATATCCTCACAGCCCCACACCATCCCTCTCCGTCAGATGCCGCTGCCTGTGGCTCTTCTGGTCGGAGACTGGTCCATTCTTTTATGTTGTCCTCCCATCTCTTTTTGGGTCGGCCTCTTCGTTGTCTGCCATGCACCTTTCCGTGGAGGATTGTGTTTGCAAGACCACTTGATCTCGATATGTGACCGTACCAAGTGAGTTTCCTTCTTTTGACAGTTGCCAAGAGGTCTTCGAAAGGCCCTATTGCTGTTGTAATTCTATCTCGTATTTCCTTATTTGTAACTCGATCTTTGTACGTGACGTTTAAAAGTTTTCGGAAACATCTCATCCCTAAGGCCTGTATCCTTCGTTGAAGGTCAGCTGTTACAGTCCATGTCTCACAAGCATAGAGGAATATTGACAGGGCCAGTGTACTCATTAATCTGATTTTCGTGCATTTCAGACGCATAGTCATCATAACCAGATCGTGGTCGCTTCCTACGTCCGCTCCGGGAAAACTCAATGATAATAAACTGAATAAAATTACCAAGTTGCCAACCAAGGCTGAACGGGACTTCGCTGGTCATTAACAGACAAAATGTTGGAGAAATAAAACATCAGCAAGTGGTAAAGATAGATTCTTTTCTGTTTTATTTGTACCGAGAATAAAATAGAACAGTGTAGTGCTCACCTTGCAGAACCCAGCCAGGGGCTGAGAGTGTCAGACCTTATCTATAGTGGGCCCATCAAATGCTTGTAGAACCCAGCCAGGGGCTGAGAGTGTCAGACCTTATCTATAGTGGGCCCATCAAATGCTTGTAGAACCCAGCCAGTGGCTGAGAGTGTCAGACCTTATCTATAGTGGGCCCATCTAATGCTTGTAGAACCCAGCCAGTGGCTGAGAGTGTCAGACCTCATCTATAGTGGGCCCATCTAATGCTTGTAGAACCCAGCCAGTGGCTGAGAGTGTCAGACCTCATCTATAGTGGGCCCATCTAATGCTTGTAGAACCCAGCCAGTGGCTGAGAGTGTCAGACCTTATCTATAGTGGGCCCATATAATGCTTGTAGAACCCAGCCAGTGGCTGAGAGTGTCAGACCTTATCTATAGTGGGCCCATCTAATGCTTGTAGAACCCAGCTTATGGTTGATAGTGTCAGACCTTATCTATAGTGGGCCCATCTAATGCTTGTAGAACCCAGCCAGTGTTTGAGAGCGTGAGACCCTATCTACAGTGGGCCCATCAAAGCTGAACTGTCGCCTTTAGAGTTATTCCAGCCGACATCTGAAATCGTCTAAAGAAGAAATCTAGAAGGGTTGTGCGTGGGTCGTCACGTAGTGCGGGGGCAAATAATAGCGTGCTGTCAATGATATGTGTGCAATAGGTGAGTGTATAGTTACATTGTCATTTGTGTATGATCGAGATTAAAAATAGCACATATTCGTGCATGCGTACTTGCGACTTATTCCAGAAATTCCAAGCATGTCTTCGTGAGCATTTTCTGTAAATTCTGTCATTGGTCGATTTCACGTGACATGGATTTTTTTTTTTTTTTTTTTTTTTTTTTAAATCAGAAAACATGTTTTTTACATTGTCCTTACTTTGAAAGTCGTGCTGAAATTCACTTTGCATCTAAATTGTTTCTTATATTGTTGGAACTAACTTTGAATTGACAGTGGCTTCAGTGTGTTGTAGTTCTTTTGCTATTTGATGTAGATCTCTTCTGTTCCTCCTATGTGTTTCTTGCAGATTCTCCTGGATGAGTTAACCAACTACATGCACAACCCTCCTTATGCTCCGTTTCCGAGTTGTCTGACAGGACACAGTATTACTGTTCTTTGTTTTCCTTATTGAATTCGGTAACGCAAAGGTGTCTTTTCTACGATTTCGTTTACTCTCCAGCCGCTTCAGTGGTTATTTATTGTTCTTTTTTTTCTCTCTTCTAATATGACATATTGATGTTCTATACATGTCGCAACTTTGTGTATTTTAGCTGTTGCCTATTTTTAAAGTTAGGGATATCGTTTAGGGAGTTTACAAATAAAAATGTAGTTATTAGCATCTAAAGGTGTCATTAGATGGCAGGAACATCTATCGTTGTGATAGTTGTAGGAGGTAGATCCTAGGTGTGGCATACAGTTGTAGGAGGTAGACCCTAGGTGTGGCATGCACTTGTAGGAGGTAGACCCTAGGTGTGGCATGCAGTTGTAGGAGGTAGACCCTAGGTGTGGTATGCAGTTGTAGGAGGTAGACCCTCGGTGTGACATGCAGTTGTAGGAGGTAGACCCTAGGTGTGGCATGCACTTGTAGGAGGTAGACCCTAGGTGTGGCATGCACTTGTAGAAGGTAGACCCTAGGTGTGGCACGCAGTTGTAGGAGGTAGACCCTAGGTGTGGCATGCACTTGTAGGAGGTAGACCCTAGGTGTGGCATGCACTTGTAGGAGGTAGACCCTAGGTGTGGCATGCACATGTAGGAGGTAGACCCTAGGTGTGGCATGCAGTTGTAGGAGGTAGACCCTAGGTGTGGCATGCACTTGTAGGAGGTAGATCCTAGGTGTGGCATGCACTTGTAGGAGGTAGACCCTAGGTGTGGCATGCACTTGTAGGAGTTAGACCCTAGGTGTGGCATGCAGTTGTAGGAGGTAGACCCTAGGTGTGGCATGCACTTGTAGGAGGTAGATCCTAGGTGTGGCATGCACTTGTAGGAGGTAGACCCTAGGTGTGGCATGCACTTGTAGGAGGTAGACCCTAGGTGTGGCATGCACTTGTAGGAGGTAGACCCTAGGTGTGGCATGCAGTTGTAGGAGGTAGACCCTAGGTGTGGCATGCAGTTGCGCAGTCTAGATACTAAATGACGCCTTGTTCACAAAGTATGCAATCAAAGACCAGCGTATTGTTGTGCTCTATTTTGAAGGAAAATGACTTTGTACAAAAGGTATTCATACGGAAATGTTTGACGTCTAACGATATGTATAACTGTGTTCATACATGTATGTCGTGTAATGATATATATAACTGTGTGTTCATGTATGTCGTGTAATGATATGTATAACGGTGTGCATACATGTGTGTTGTGTAATATGTATAACTGTGTGCATACATGTATGCCGTATAATGATATGTATAATTGTGTGTGTACATGTGTGTCGTGTAAATAACTATAGTTGTAACTGTGTGCATACATGTATGTCGTGTAATGATGTGTATACATGTGTGCATACATGTGTGTTGTGTGATGATATGTATAACTGTGTGCATACATGTGTGTCGTACAATGATATGTATAACTGTGTGCATATATGTGTGTCGTAAAATGATATGTATAACTGTGTGCATACATGTGTGTTGTACAATGATATCTATAACTGTGTGCATACATGTATGTCGTGTAATGATATGTATAACTGTGTGCATACATGTGTGTTGTGTAATGATATGTATAACTGTGTGCATACATGTGTGTCATGTAATGATATGTATAACTGTATGCATACATGTATGCCGTGTAATGATATGTATAACTGTGTGTGTACATTTGTGTCGTGTAACTAACTATATGTATAACTGTGTGCATACATGTATGTCGTGTAATCATATGAAAAAAAGTGTTCATACATTTTCTGCTTAAGCATGCTCATAATTTGCTGGATCGTCCTGTTCAGATTACATTATAATAATATATACGTTGGGTGTGGGGAATAACATTAGCTGGCACACGAAAAGACAGTTCAGCATGTGCAATAGGTTATTCGCATGGTTTAACCTACAGTAGAATGCATGGATTTTCGGAAAGTGTGTTCTTGGTGGCTACCAAGACAACCAACTCACAAACACAAAATGAACCTAATGGACATGTTCTTACACTTATAAAGTGATTTGTTAAGTGTATTAGTGTTTGTGGGAATTATGTTGAGATATTGGCAACAATGAAATTTAAAATAAAATGGTTTTCAAGATCTTTTATCTTTAGTATATTATTTCCTTAACATGCATATTTTTGTTGGCGTTCGCCTTATTTCTCTAATCCCCAAGGCGGTGTGTGTTGCACTGTGGTTTTTATATTGCGCCTGTCGACCCAGTGCATCCGACTTCAGCATGCATTTTATGTAAGGGCCTGCTTCCTCCTGCATTTTCTAAGGGTTTGCTTCCCCGGGGTAACGGCCGGTGCTGTGATGGGGATCGAACCCCGCACCTCCTGGTTGTAAGCCGTCCCCCTTAATCACTAGCCCACGCCGTCCCCAATAGGCATATATGACCTATCGGGTAACATTCCCTCGTATTATCTCCATCTTTCTGTTCTTCAATATGACATTTCAAATGTTCGTGGGACAGTGTATAGCAGACATGCCATACAGCTCAAACGTGTTCACTTGGCCTGTCAGCGAACAGTGCTCAGGATTAGGTGACAGGAATAGATATCTACTTATGAAATTCTTGGCAATACTAACATGCTGAGCATTCATACCCTTCTGAAATTGACTCAGCAACGGTGGGCAAGCCCTGTTGTTTGAAACGCATCCCCAAAACAGCAGCTGAAAACAGGCAGACGCTCATCAGGAGGGCAGAAGGAACGATACAGACACTCCTTGAAAGTGTCTCTGAAATGCTTAAATATTGACGTCATCTCATGTGAGATGCTTGCCCAAGACTGTACCACCTGGCGAGCTAGTATTACCGAAGATGCTCAGATCGCAGAGAGTATAGCAGGCGCGGAGACTCGGCGAAAGGGTGCTGCCCGAAATAACTATACTGGTAACGATTCCACAGTAGGCTCCTTGTAGGTGTTCCCTGAATATGGCACGGTGTGCCATTCCAGAATTGGTCTCTACACAGAGAACACATACATCGCAGTAATAGTCTCATGCTGACGCCATCTTCGCTTGCGATGGTCAATTATTATTATTACATATGGTAAGCTTGAATTGTTTCAACTACTTTATATTCTATGTTCAAGTTTAAACAATGTCAAAGGATTTGTATCAATGCACCATCGACCGTTCGCTTTTTATGTTATTACCATAATGTCCTTTCTGAATGTTTCTGTAACGGCAAGTGTGTATCAACTGACGTCATTATATTTTCAACTTGCTACACAATTCCAAGGTTAAGTTTTATATTTTTAATTTCTACCTCGCAGGGAGGAAATTTATTTTTCAAATGTCAAACATTTAAATCAATTCTAACACTTCAACTATCTGCTTAGCATAGGTCCTCTTTAAGTATTCGCCGAGTCATGCTATTATGCGCCATCATTTCCAGCTTTCCTCACGTTTCCTGTCGTTTTCAGGTTTGTCTCAATGTCCATTCTACACGAGTGTTTAGATGAGTCACTACCTCTCTTGCCTTGAGGATTCCAGAACATTGACTATCTTGTAGTACGATCAGATGGTTGTCGTAATATGTTCTATACATCGCCAATGCCTTCTCTTTACGTCTAGTCACATTGATATATGTCTTTTCTGTCCACGGTTCGATTTTGGTTATTTGATCGTGCCATTCTATTCTTTGTATTCTGCGGAAGCATACATTGATGTTTGGACCTGTTTAGTTGTATGTTCCTTTGTTACCTATGTTCAATGGGCAATTTATCAGAAACAAGAGTATTCAAGATTAATTTAAAGTCTTGATATCCAATAAATAGAACAACAGTTGGAAAATGTAGGCATTACTGGAAGAGCACTGGTAACACAGGAAAAACATATGGAACGAGACTTTGTGTAGAGGTTCTGGGTAAAAGGGAAATACAACACGCAATATAGATAACAGCAGACATTATAGCGAAGATAAAGGTAAGAAAATGAAGAAAGAAAGAAATTGCATCAAAACGAGAGGTAACAAAGCCAGAGCGAGGCAAATATATACTGCAGCCAATATAAAGGTTAAAAAAAACCTTCACTTTTTTAATACATTGTATTAAAATATGAAAAACCATTTTTATGACTCAAAGACAAAATGTGTATCAGAGTTTTACAGAATGTACTAGAACTAGCAATAGATGCTGACGGAACTTGTATATGCAAGATAATTGGACAATGAAACGATTATTGAAATGCTCAACAAACACCGCAATTAGAGTTGTTTAAAAATTATCCTTATGATAAACAAATAAATTGTGTAAATTAGAGCTTCAGAGAGGTTTATAGAGATCAGAAAATGGCACACTTCAAACGTTATTATTATTACTTTGTACGCGTGGCAACTCATCGCAATGAACCGTGTACTTGTAATACGTCTACTAATCTAAGTGATTGTTGAGACATAGCATATCACGACATTGTGAATTGTCTGTTTTCACTTTTGTTTGTGAAGTGCCAGTGTTTCCGTATCCCATATCACGACATTGTCATTTGTCTGCTTACCTTTGTCTGTCCAGTGCTAGTGCCTCCATATCCCATATCACGACATTGTGAATTGTCTATTTTCACTTGTGTCTGTGAAGTGCCAGTGTTTCCGTATCCCATATCACGACATTGTCATTTGTCTGTTTACCTTTGTCTGTCCAGTGCTAGTGCCTCCATATCCCATATCACGACATTGTGAATTGTCTATTTTCACTTTTGTCTGTGAAGTGCCAGTGTTTCCGTATCCCATATCACGACATTGTCATTTGTCTGTTTACCTTTGTCTGTCCAGTGCTAGTGCCTCCATATCCCATATCACGACATTGTGAATTGTCTATTTTCACTTGTGTCTGTGAAGTGCCAGTGTTTCCGTATCCCATATCACGACATTGTCATTTGTCTGTTTACCTTTGTCTGTCCAGTGCTAGTGCCTCCATATCCCATATCACGACATTGTGAATTGTCTATTTTCACTTTTGTCTGCACAGTGCCTGTATTTTTGTATCACAAATCATGACTCACAATCCACAGAATCCACTTTACTTTTGCCACCTCCGTGTCCGATTTCCATTCATACTGTGGCTCACCCTATTGTATCTTTCCTAACTGGGACTAAGAATCAGAAGCTGTATCTCATTGAGGTCGCTTTTTTGTAGTTGGTCGCCCATGACAGTCGATGATGGCGACTGTTTGTTTAATGATTGAAACTTAGCTGTATTCGGATTATAGAGAGAAGGAAACTGCTGGTCATCAACTCCACTCTCTTGTCGCGAGCTGCCTTGGACCAATGGCAAGTCGATTAGTCGAGACGACTGGAGGTTTTTCAGGAAGTATGCACTCCGGACAAGCAACGTCAGGGCGAGCCTCTTCTTCCTCTTCTTTGTTCGTTCTTAATCTGCCGCTACCAAGCCCCGAAAAGGGCTTTGCAAGTAACAGGATGTTGTCCTGAGAATGGAATGCGTTATATCCTAGTTTACAGCTTGAATACGATATTTGCACCTTTTGGTCCGATACATCCAGCTTCAGTAGGTGTTTATAAATACCGGGTTAGTCTTCCCTGTTCGATTTTTTTTCCTTAGTCAGTCTGCTCTGTTCCAGCATGATATCCAGGATCGCCGCGTGGAAGTGTAGAAGGGTTTTGGCAGCTCCTGTTCGCTGACCCAGACGCTAACAGTCAACTATGGGTCGCTGACCGCTGCAGTTCATGTACTGATCAGCGTCTTGATACTCGGAACAGGCTTAAGTTGCTGCCGTCTTCAATCACATACCGGGGGAGGGGGGAGGAAGTGTGTGTGAAGGAGAGGTGATGTCATATAGCCACAATATAGCTGACGTCTCTACCTCAGTCCTCCTTCTCATACTGATCCCTGTTGTCACGTATGACAGCTCAGCAATTACTTTAATC